>JAVJIF010007350.1:0-53911 GCA_038442645.1 Agave tequilana | reverse complement strand
CAGGTGAGAAAACACCCTGCGGACTCAAATTCGAGTGAACTAGGCCAAAAAACTAAGGTTTTATTAAAAATTTTTTTTTACTCACCTTTAGGCATGAATACTTATGCTTCTTGAGGCACATGTATCAGCTTAATTAGTGATTTTCTCTCTTTTTTTTTATATGAGGCACAAAGGTCTTCGTTTTAGAATCCTAGATATGCATTAGGTATGCAAATTTCATCAAGGTAAAAATCAAGACTAATTAATTATTCAATTTCTTCTCCTATACTTAAAAATTCAACAATTTATTTATTTTGACCAAGTTTTTAGAAATCCTAATCATGATTTTCTTAATCCTTAAAACTAACTTAGATTTCTTTCAAAAAATAAGTCAAAATATTTCCTTTTTATAACAATTTTTTTTAAATTTTTTTATTAGCAATTTTTTTTTTTGTTAGTTTTTACCTATGTTAGTATGTTAGTAAAGCCCACCCCCACACTTATCTCATGCATTGTCCTCAATGTATGAATGAATGCATATATGCATGAAACAGAATAAGGGAAGGCGGAAGTTACCTTAGGGTGGTGGTTCCGGAGGTGGTCTAATTGGTCCACGAAATGCGGCCCAATCAAGATAACAGATAATTTGGTAGAACCCACCAGAAACTTTCCTTACATAACCCACTAAAATATATGTATAATCAGTTTTTAGTATTTCCACCCCATCAAATTTCCAATTTTCATAATAAATTTCAGAGTTAATTGTCTCAACCTCCTTGTCCCAAAATGGAGTATGAAAAGATGGAATTATTGACTTGGACATTATAGTACGGGAACGAATACCGACTCAAGGAAGATGCTCAAATCAAGTAAGGGCTCAGGAGTCGGGCTAGGTTCAAGAATTAAGTCCAAGTCAAGAAATTGAAACTCAAGTCCACAATCTTCTTCCCACAATGAAATGTGACCTAATATGGGTAATATCTCTTTACTTCCAATATTAAGGAATTCTAGCTCATCGCCATACAATTCTTCAAAACTAAGGTCAACATCTTCCGTCAGAATTGTACAATCAGTTTCAGAAGTAAAGAGATTGTGAGAATCTAGGTCAAGTTCAATATGATCATCTAAAATGGGTGATTCAATTTCATAATGAATTGGAATAGGATCCAATGTTGACTCGGGAAAAGTGAAATCAGGTGGAGACACTGGAGTCATTATTGGATCAGGAAATAAATTGAATTATCAAGTGGAAGATCATGATCATATTCATCCTCAAGTTCTATTTCAGGAAAGGAAAACTTGCCAAATTATCAAGAATTGGAGTTTCGGCAAGTTCAATTGATGGCACTGAAATAGAATCTTCTTGTCCAAAGCAACTTGGTTCGTCGGCTCTAAAAGAGTGGTCAGCGATATCAGAATTAGCCGGACGGTGAGAACGTAAGGATTGAACCATCAAATTTATGTCATGCTCACGAGCTAATCTAGCCTGAGTCATGGCTTCAAGCCTCTTTTGTGATTGGGCTTGGAAAAAGGAAGTGTAATCGTGATGAAGTTGTGAGTCGGTGGACTCACGCATCATCATGTCTAAGATTGATGGTGGTTGTTGCTTGGACTCGTGCATACTTATCATTTCCCCGATAGATGGTAATCTATTCTGAATGGAGGGATCAGAGTATGAATCATTGAAAGAATGTGGACTAGATGGATATGAAGGACAATTTGGTTGAGAATTAAACGGGGGACTCGAAACCCCATGAACTCTGTGAAGAGTTGAAATCATTATGGAAATTATAGTCATAAGATGGGGGTGTGGGTTATAGTCATTCGGATAAGACCATTCCGGCACACTAGATTGGTCAAAGTTATGATATGCCGGGTTGGTAATATCCGAATAATAGTTAGGTGTGTAATATGGATTAAAATTGGAATTATTATTATATGTCGTATCACACCAACACAAACAAAACAAACAAATAAACAAAAAAGAAATTCTAACCTAAGTTAGGGTAGACCTATGACCTAGACGACTCCTAACTGGTTAGACTGTCCACAGGAGGTAGGGTGCAGACTTTGACCACAAGTTAATCAGCCAGGTCAGGGCAAGAGTGGTGGGAGGTTTTCCGTCAAAGACGTTCCTTAATTAAATAACCACCAATCTTCGGGCTTTCGGCCCTCAATCCCCTTCCTAGACACTGATTTGGCAAGAGTCAACTTCCAGCACTGTTCCCCCTTAGGATGGTCTCCTAATTGAGTCCGAGATGTCTCTAGGCCAACGTCTACTTAATTTTAATTAGGCTTGGGTTAGTGAGTGCTCGGGATATGATTTTTGGGCTAAGGAAGGGTGATGAAATCCCCACCTTATCTTGTTAATGGGTTATGCCCTTAAGATGAATTAGTGCAAGTGTACAAGATAAATAGATAGAATTCACTCAAAGCAGATAATCACCAAGAGATGAGTCCTATTCTACATGCAATGCGTACTACCTTACTCCTCCAGCACTCTTCAACAGTAAATAAAAATAATTGAAAAGACACGTGCCTAATATGCAAACGTCTAATCAATTTTTATTTTTAACAACCAATAACTTACTGTTGAATTATTAGCAATTTACAGGTATATCACAGAACAAAATAAACAGAGCAGTAAACAGAATTTACAATTTGCAGCAACCTGCAAAAATATCAATCAGTAGTTCTCTACTGTTGTTGCGCGCGTTTCCGCAGCTCTAGCCGCGGATCCGCGGCAAAACAGTAGGTTCTGGTGCTCTGCCTTCGAGGGCAGAGACACAGAATAGCAATATGTCCACTGCTGCTGCTATGTTTCTGTTTCCTGTTCTCCAAACCTGCAAACAGAAAAGAATAAAGAATTAGTTAAAAATTAAATTTTTGTTTTAGAGATAAACTTACCGTCCCTCCCCGGCAACGGCGCCAAATTGTTGACTGAGATTCACCTGCACACAAAATATGAATATTAGATCTGAGAATTAAAGGTGTGCGAGGTGCTCAATACTAATCCGCGGTAGCAAGGCTATGCGGGTCGTGATCCTCAGGGAGGGACTGCGATGGAAGCGTTAAGCAAGTTTCTCTAAAGTTTTTATTTTTATTTGTTAAGTTAGAAAGGAAGTGGTATTTACAATGGGTGGTAGAAAAGAATATGGAGATGAGTTGTATTTAATCTACAAAAAAGAAAAGAAAAGAAAAAGAAAGAAAACTTATCTCTTTAGTCTGCTTGCCGTTTTAACCGTTGCAATGATTTCCCTTTTCTTGGAAGGTGTACAAGCACGGCTTATGGGATCGTCCGCCTTCTTAATCTACTCTACACGAAATGAAAAACAAGGTATGAAGACCTGTTCATCGCCATTGGGCCGTCAAGGTTCCTTCTTCGGCTAGGTATTCTTGAAGCAGTTGGATCTCATGGTGGGCAAGACATTAGAGAACAAATAGAAGAAGTAGATACAAGATTAAAATAAGAATAAAAGAAATTAGAATAATACAAGAATAAAATAAAACAAGCCTTGATTCGATTATTAAACAATGGTGGAAAAATAACACTTACACCGACTGTCACCATCAGTACAAGCAGATCCCTTCCTCCATGAATACATCATCTCCTCTCAGCTTTTACAAAAAGAAAAATATACAAAGGTGGAAAGAAAACCTAAAACCCTAACTTTGGCCCTTGGCTCTTCTCTGGACGCTCTGTACGTTGCACTGCGGGGGTATTTATAGGTGCAGAAAGAGTTAGAGTCCAGTTACAACTCTCTCACGAAAGCTGATCCCCAGACTCGTCAGAAATGGCCGCGGAAATAGGAAATTTGCCGCGGAAACGCGGCACTTTTGTAGCCAAATGCCACGCGCTTTGGCGCGTGGCCTCTCCTGGTCCGTCCATCTGGGCGTTTCCTTCTAGAAATTGCATCCTGGCTCTTAATCTTTGGATTTGGATATAACTTGGGAATCAAGTTACCTAGATCCCAAATCTTTTTCCACGAATTTCCTTCTCTTCTTTTAGCTTTTATCCTCATCCTGCAAGTGTTTAGGGTTGAATAGAAGTCTATCCTTCCCTCTTCTTTGTATTTGCAACTTTGGCCCTTGTGTATTTGCAATTTTGACAATTGATATTTGCACTTTTGCACTTGGGCTTCAAACATGGGCTTTTGGGCTCTTTTTAGGCTTTAATTCTTTCTTTTTATTATTTCGAGACCTGCACACAATAATTACAAATATTAATAAATGTGCAGAATTAAATGAATAAATATGAAAATGTGATGGTAAATGTTATGATAAAAATGCATTTTTCACTACCAATCACAGGTAGAGGGAGTAACTCAGCTCCGTCTACCAAACTCTAGAAGAGGAGGTAGGCAAAGAGCGGCTAGTACTCAGTAAGCTCGCTGAAGAGTCTTCTCTCTCTCTCTGTTGATGATCTTCTTGCCCAACGATCGTGCGTCTGTCCCTTTGCCCGATAATTGTCGTCGTCCTCCGTTTGTTGATGCGAACAAGGCTATTTATAGGGGTCTCAGGGGGTGAATGTGCCCCCTGAAAACGCTCCACAATGAGGGCCACTACCCACTACATGCGCGGTGATTGGCCCCGCAATCCGGGTAGTTGCAACCGAGACGCGGGTGTCGAACCAACGCCCCTTGGTGCTGAGATGCGGGTGTCAAGCCAACGCGTCATGGTGTTGAGATGCGGGTGTCAAGCCAACGCGTCATGGTGTTGAGACGCGGGTGTCAAGCCAACGCGTCATGGTGTTGAGACGCGGGTGTCGAGCCAACGCGTCTTGTTGCTGAGACGCGGGCTTCGGGCCGACGCGCCTTGATACTGAGATGCGGGCTTCGGGCCGACGCGCCTTGATGCTGAGACGCGGGCTTCGGGCCCACGCGTCTAGATGTTGGAACTCTGCTTTCTTAGTGGCTTGTCTGTTGGACATTTTTAGACAGCCTACATATTGCTCATGAACTTGGAGAGATCTCAAAAGCTCCTCTCTATTGTGATCTCCTCCAAATTCTTGGACTCCTCAATTGCCACCACCACGTGCTCAAACTTTGATGTGAGGGATAGGAGCAATTTTTTCATCACTCGGATGTCCTCCGTCTTCTATCCATTTCTTATTTTATTCATAATTAGAAGAGATCGTGAATAATAATAAAAAAAAATTTGTTCATCTTGCATTTGAGCGACTTCAAGATCACCCCTGAAAGTTTGGAGGTGAATTCGCTTCACCCACTCGACTCCTTTGTAGAGAATGGTAGCAAGGATTTTTCATGCTTTCTTGCTCGTCGTTGCTTAGGCAACTCTCACAAAGGTAGACTCGTCCAACCCTTGATAGAATAGAAAAAGAGCCTTGTTCTTTACTCTCTAAGAGCCTTCTTCTCTTCGCAGTGTAGGCAGTTTTTACTTCTGGTGTGGGTTCCTTGAACCCAAAGATTAGCCCTCACAACTCTTGAGAACCAAATAGAGTTTTCATCTGAATTGACCAACTCTCATAGTATCTTTCAATAACTTGGGTACTTGTGGAGTGACAAGATTGTTGGTGGAGGCCATGAGAAGAGAGGAAATAGAAAAAAATTGAATTGGTACTGATACCAATTGATATATACTAGTACACTAGCCTTTTATAGGTTTTAAAGAAAAAACTTACAATAATGCCAACTATCTATTTTAATGTCATAAACAAATGACAATGCATACATGACTCTTGACTTTTCATTTTTTTACCTTATGATGTCTTTTCTACCTCCAAAGTTAATATCATAAACATTATTTTTATTTGATATTCCAACGCAAACATCAACAATTTAATCACCCTAGCTTGCTACCAAATCCCTGAAACCCATCATGCAGTGATGACCAGAGCGCTCCTCACAACAGTCTTACCCGACACCCATTTCAAATTCCCCTCCGCAGAGCCGCTCGCCGTCACGCTCACCGTGAACGTCTGCTTCTCGTTCACCTTCGAGAACTGCAGCGTATCGGGCTTCACCGTCACGGTTACACTCTTCGGCACATCAACCTTGACAGTGTACTTGGCGGCCGCATTACCAACATTCGTCACGGTGCGATTCACCGTCACAGGCCCGGAGGAGGAAGACACCGTGATAGTCGGATAGTTGAGCTCCGAGTCCTTGATCTGCTTGATATCAGAGCAGCTGATGTTAGACGAGTGAGCGATAACAGAAACACCGCATCTCCAACAACGCCGCAAAGATAAGCAATGTAGTCTTCAGCAGCCAAGTCGTAGATGAGGCCGGGCTTGACTGCCTTGGACGGGTTCAAGTGGCCGGCTCCCGACACGAAGAAGCTCGTACTGTGTGCTGCTCGTCCAAGATATGATTCCCGTCTCGGTCCACGGAATCTGACGACGTGATGATCGCGGACTTGATTGCGGCAGGAGACCAGTCGGGGTGCAGGCTCTTGACGAGGGCCGCTACGCCACTGACGTGGGGAGTGGCCATGGACGTGCCGGAAATTATGTTGAACGGGGCCTCGGCCGGTTGGATGTCGACTTTGGTGTGCCACGCGGCAATGATTTGAGCCCCGGGGCGGAGACGTCCGGCTTCAGGATGCCCGGGGACTGCTGGCTCGGTCCGCGAGAGGAGAAGAAAGTCACCACCGGGGCCGGAGACACGCCAAGAACCGTGCGGTTGAATGTGATCGAGGCGGTTTGCCGCCGTCTTCGTCGAGGACAAGTAGGCATTAATCTTCTCCCCATCGGCGTACGAAAGAATGGAACCGGGCAGCTTGAGGTCCTTGACCAAGATGGTGTAGCCTTCAGGTTCTTCATGGAGGACGAGGATGCCGACGCCGCCAGCGGGCCTTTATGGCTTCAGATTGTCCTATTGGATCGCTGCGTCCGGGATAACACAGCACGATCTTGCCCTTAACACTGTCATCGGCATCGGAGCAGTCGCTCTTGGGGGATACCAGAGGGAAGGGCTTAGAGCGGAAGTTGCGGGCTGGTAGAGAGTCTCGCCGTTGTACTCTTTCCCATCTCCGAGCTTCACCGTCGATCTAAACTGCCTGTCGACGGAGCTCGCAGCAACTGTTAAAATCCACGGAGCCTCGTTCGACACCGTGCTCTCGGCCGGGCCGGAATTGCCCCCAGCACAGACGACAGTGATGCCCTTCTGAATGGCAGCGAAGGTGCCGATGGCAATCGGGTCCTGATCATACGGCGTTGAAGAGGTACCGAGAGAGAGGGACAGCACGTCGACACCATCGGAGACCGCAGCATCAAGACCAGCCAAGATGGCATCGGCAGTGCACCCAAAATCAGCGCAGACCTTGTAGATAGCCAAGTGAGCATGAGGAGCCATACCAGCAGTCGTCCCGTTGCCGAGCCCGAAGGCATTCACATTCTTCACAAAATTGCCCGCAATCGTGCTTGCTGTGTGCGTGCCGTGGCCGACGTCATCCTTTGGACTATCGCCACTGGAGACCCCGCTGATGAATCCCCTGGCGCCGATGACTTTGTTATTGCAGATGTTTTTGTCGTCGCACCGGCCTTTCCACCTAGCGGGGACCGGCGGGACCCCGTCGTCAGCGAACGAGGGGTGGCCGGGCAGAATGCCGGTATCGAGCACGCCGACGATGACGCCTCTTCCGAGGTTGGAGCTGTTCCAGACGCCGGTGGGGCCCGAGAGGCCGAGGAAGTCGGGCGTGTGGGTTGTGAGGAGGGGGATGATTTTGTTAGGGTAGGCGCGGACGAAGCCTTGTTTCTTGGCCATCTGCTTGAGCTCCTCCGCGGTGAGCCTCGCGGCGAAGCCGCTGAAGACTTGGGTGTAGGAATAAACTAATCGGTCGGAATGTTGAGAGTTGGTGGCGACGGTGGGAGGCAAGAAGGAGCGGTACCAGCTCTCGAGATCGACGGAGTTGATGGCGTCAGTGCTGCATCGGACGTGCACTATATAGGTCTGCAGCTCGCTGCTACACAAGATTGAAGATGGAGATGAGAATGCAATGAGGAAGGCGATGAAGAAGAGAGAGGACTGCATTGTGATTGTTTTTTTGTTTCTGTATTGAAATTTTTTTTTTTTTTTTTTTTTTTTTTGGGTGGGGGGGGGGGAATGAGTGCGAGGAGATTGGCAGTGCTGCATGGTCTTTTGTAGAGGAATGAGACCAGAGGAGAGGCATGAATCATGGCTTTCAAATCAGCTCGGTTTATATGTGAGGGTCAAACACACATACAATAAGAGAGTCAATTTGATATTGACACGTGTACTGATTCTCTTATAATATGTTATCTTCACACATATATTATAAGATATTATAAGAATTTCAATCCACGTGTCAACACTGAATTGACCCTCTTATTGTATGTGTGTGTGGTTCACACACATGAACCTAATTCCTTCCAAACGAGTAAGATTCAGTAGATTTTGAAAGAATGATCGACGAAATCAATATGATTGAATTAAGAAAATGAGTAAAACATGGGGTTAAATTGATGAATATGATCTGGTGCCATAATCCGAGGACGCGTAATTGGAATGTTTTTGCATATTAGACATGCATGCATTTCTCGGGCAGTGGATTTTTCAGAAAGAAGAATGTAATTAATTTTAAATTCAAAAAAAAAAAAAACAGCTGGTGATTTTATGTAAGTTAAAGAAATAAAAAATATTCCAAAGTTAGCGAGATTACCAGCTCCTTCGCCTTAATTTCCGTTCATGTGTTGTTTATGTTTATTTTTTGAATACATGCGATTTTAAATGGGTGCCTAAAGGGAAAAGGAACATGGAATGAAGAATGTCTACGTTCGACTAAATTACGCAAATGGAAAAGGTACCAAGGAATAAAAAGGACCATCTTCATGCACTTAAGAGCAAAAGTGACGGAGAGCGCATGTATCTAATTTGTTAAATATTTTTACCAAATACTGATGAGCCAGCTTACAATATTGGAGCTGCAAATTGTGGTGGGGATCTAATTTGCGCAAGTGTCACTATAATACAGTGGTAAAACTTTTTAGTATTAGATAAAAAGTCTAGAATACAAATTCTACGTATTTATTATTATTATTATTAGCCTGATCTGAAGGGTTGGGCTGGGAATCTTACTCACTTATCCGAACTCAATCCAGTCCAGGAGAGGACCGGCTGGCTTTGAGCCAACTTGAAATCAATCCTGAATATAAATGGGTAAAGGTGTGAATTGATATTCTAATTCGATAGAATTTTTGGGTCAAATATGGATTTAAATGAAATGATCCCGACCCAAGCAATCTTAGTTCGAACCTACAATGTGCAATATGATTTAGAGAACCGACCCCGAATTCAATGTGAGACCTTGAACATAAACCGAAATTTTGAATTATAGTGAAATGCGGTTATGTTATTAAATTAAACTAGCAATTGTCCTAGGTATATCTCTTAGTTTACTTGTAAATATTCATAAATTATAGGGTTTTCTCATATTGAGACCCAAACTAAATCTTTCTTAATTTCGTACTTATTCCCGAAATCTTCATATTTTCGTCGACCCCCAAATATTTTAAGTTGGGACAAAAAACTCCCCTCCATCAGTTGTTGTCTATTTTCTAATGGTGACCTCGTGAATATACATTTCTACCAACAATTTATTCAAAAAAATACATTCATTCTCTCTTTCTTTCTTTCACTATCTCTCTTTCTTCCCTCCTTCTCGCCTCCCGTTGTCGCCCCTCATCCTCGTCGTCTCCACCGTCATCTTTTGGGCCGCCTCCAACCACACCCACCTCCTCGCGCTCCCCCGAACAAGATGGCTAAAGACGGCCAGAGTTAGGGTTAAGTTGGAGGAGTGTGTTAGTTGAGAGGGAAATAGAGAAAAGAGATGAGGGAATAATGGTAAGTTCACTTATTATTTTAGGATATCTGAATTTAAAAAAAATATTCTAGTTTATAAATAGAAAAAATTAACAAAAGATGTGGGTTTGTCCGAACTTACAAGATTTAAGGAGTCGATTATGAAAATATGAAGATTTCGTGGGTGAATACGGAATTAAAAAGATTTTAGGTGTCAGAATAAACCCATATATATATATATATATATATATATATATATAGAGAGAGAGAGAGAAATGTAAATCAGCTGACATAGGAGGCAACTCCCTCCTATGTCGCACTCAAAAATTAATTTTCCGAGTAAATTTTCAAGATCCGACCGCACATTATCATCTTCATATTCTAAGATATACACATATAAAAAATCAAGTGATTTGAAGTTTGTTTACTCCATTTTCTTTGGGTTCAAACATTAACGGTTTTTTGACAATAGAACAAAATGGAACGATTAGATCAATGAGTAAACGAATTTCAAATCACTTGATTTTTTATATGTGTATATTTTAGAATATGAATATGATAATGTGCAGTGGGATCTTGAAAATTCACTCGAAAAATATGATTTTTGAGTGCGACATAGGAGGGAGTTGCCTCCTGTGTCAGCTGATTTACATTTCTCTCTCACACACACACACACACACACACACACACACACACATATATATATATATATATATATATATATATATATATATATAGGGTTACTGTACCTCAGCCGGCGGTGACGGGCCGAATATATGCCACATATCGGTGGCAGAGTGTAGGCGCCAAAAAAATCAAAAACATCCCGCCTAAAGAATCGTTAATCAAATTGACCAAAATACCCTTTTTACTTCTAAACTAGCAAAAACTCATCCGCAATAAATTTTACCTAAATATTTGTAATTTATAAAGAATTTTCTGTTGAATATATCTACAGTTATTAAATTCCTAATTCTACTACATCGAAAATATAAGGAAAAAAAATTGGATCAAGATAATGGAAAAAACAGCAACAGTAAAAGTAAAAAAACATGCGTGAAACCTAAAAAAACTGTTTATAATTTTTTCATTATTTAATTTCATGTTATTTTCAATTCATATAGATTTAATAAAAGAAACTGAAATGAATAGAAAATGAAATTTAATGTGAGGCAGCCGTATATTATTTTTTGTATTACAAATGTACAGTGTAAAAAAAATAATGAAATACAATGGTTAATTATTTTGCAGATATTTTATAAATCAGATATTCTCGTAGGCCACAATATTTGCAGATTGGTTAGATAATATTTCATGCAATTTTTAATGAGCTGCGACTATGGTCGGTCTTGGTACTAAAAAATTGTTTTATTCTCAATGTAATTATAAATTGGATTCAGGCCGCAGTACACATAAATTCAAAACTATAATCAAAAAAATATATAACTTTCAATTTATATCACGACTGCGACCCTAGTCGCATTCCTTATTCAAATAGAAATAACAGACGAAACATGCTATCGTTCAGCACTGCGATCACAGTCGATGTCCTTATTCACATGCCTTCTGTAATAGAATTTTGATCGTTTTACAAAGTCTGTGATCATAGTCGCAGACATAGTATAATAAAACTTTCGATCACTGCGACCATGGTCGCAGACTTAATATAATATAACTTTCAATTTTATATCACGACTGCGACCCTAGTCGCATTCTTATTCGCAAGAAATAATAGACGAAACATGTTAACATTCAGCACTGCAATCACAGTCGATGTCCTTATTCGCATGCCTTATGTAACAGAATTTTGATCGTTTTACAAAGTAGATTAACCCTGCGACCGTGAGATCAGTCCGCGTATATCATATCTTATAAAATATTATATTAATTACTCTTAACTAATTGAAGTAATTAATATTATATCTACCATGATACAACACAGTCTCGAAAAAAGTGATGCAATAATATTAATCTCGATAAAGGAAAGATATGCACCATACGTAATCTAAATATATAAGAAAAATATTATATAAAAAGTTAATTTGTAGTTCACATAATAAACCTCTGGAAAAATGAACTCTTTGGATTCTCCCGCCATAACTGCTTCAATTAAATATTTTCCTTTTACCAATTCTTTGAAAACTCAACCGTCACCTATAACAATTATTATTACTATTCATATTGTTTCACATTATTGACCTTTTTATAGTGCTTGTAACTAATATATTATCTCATATCTAAAAACAATATTTGTGCTCTTCATTTTCAATTTGATTTCAAAAACTTTCAGAAAACAATTCATTCTTGAATCATGTCTTCCCCATCTTCTTTCTCTGAGCACTCAGATTTCAACTTCAATCATTCTCCCACCGGTCCTCTTTCTTCAGGGTATTCTAGTGAATCTTGAAGCAGTATGGACTCACTCCTTTTGACTATCTTACTATATCAAATGATATTTTATCTGATCCTTCTCTTCATGAGGATGATGAAGTTTTCATGGGGCTTAGTGAGGAGGAACTTAATCCTCTGCCACTTCACAGAGACATGCTTGATGAAAGCATGTCCTCTGATATTGGGGGCTCGCATTCTTTGAGCATATTTTTTACAGGTTCTTCTCGACACGGGTCGGAAGAAGAGCTTGATACAGACGATCCATCCTAAGAGTTTATTGATGAACCAAAGCACCCACAAAAGGAGGAAGAAACTAAAGAGCACAGCGAGCCGGACGACGAGGGAGAAGATGAGGAAATAAGTGATGAACAGGAAGACGAGGAGAATGAACACAACGAATCTGCTTATGATGGTGATGACGACGAGGATTAGGATTTCCTAATCTTCTGATATTCAACGTTATTTTGTCTTCTTTTAGGAGCTTTTAATACTCTTTTTTTGTAAGGTCTCTTTCTGACTATATTATATATTATAAATAAAATTTACTTCTATCTCTAAAATAATCTTTCATATTTTTCAAATACATATAAAGTATGCTGTATAGTGCATCTTATCTGCGATAATGGTCGCAGTACTCAGATAATAATTACTCTGAACTAATAGAACTAGATTATGGTCGAAGTTCATGATTAACTATATTTATTGCAACGCCTCGATCCGGCGGGTACGGAGACGTTACTGCGACGTATATACGCAGGTCAGAAATACCCTCACGTATATACGCTAAGCATCAGTACAGGCAAGAATCAGAGTACGGAAGTAAGTGGTGCATTATACATTCCAACATATGAGTACAATTACGGAGTTTATCACCAGAGGTGATCCAATATTACATGAATATTACATCACTGATATGCGCAATTGCGAGATTACAAAGAGATGTACAAGTATGAACAGTACACAGGCACTCACGAGTTTACAAAAGGAAACTCGAGAGGCACACAGGGGGCCCTAGAAGGATAGAGCTCTGGGCGGTCTCTGGAGATCCACACTACCGCTGCGCCACTCAGATCAACAACTGGAGGAAATCCACACGCTCCAAGCTCTAAGACCTGGACATGAGAATCCAGGGGAGTCAGATAGAACTCCCCAGGCGAGTGGTGATACGAATGCCAAGTGGCGAGCATAGGTAAGCATGTAGGAGCAAGTAGATATAAAACAAGTGATATCAAGCAGGAACTACTCATGGTATGATAAGATAAGAGAAGATAAAGAGATGAGAAGTAAAGTAGATAGGGCAACACTAGATATCTCCTAAACTAACAGAAAACCGATAAAAAACGATAAAACCGAATAAAACCGATTACGAGCAAAACCGATTGTACAAGCTTAGGTCACGGCCCATGAGACGAGTACATCGAAGGAATAATCCAACAAGGAAACCCTCATCTATATACCTTTATCCCATGTCACCGTAATCCGAGCGCGTACAACCTGAGTTACAAAATAACACATCAATTGTATATAGCATCTTATTATAATTGGAGCCGTATAAGTTCCAGGCTTCAGTATGTGTCCCATTCTACATACTTCCACTCACAACTTATATAGCAAGTTATTTGGAAACTGATAAAGATCGATGAATCATGTTTCGGATGAGCCCCGCACATGCCCGGGACAACGGTTCAGGAGTATCCGGTGCTGAGCCGGAACGTACCGCTAGGTACCGGGACTTATTTACGCCCGAACAGGAATAGAGTATCGCAGATCCCATAGAAATAGGCCTAGGGCGTGTGCATACTCGGCAGGAATAATAAGGAGTAGGGGTGTCAGCACACCCCACGGAATCCCTGGTGGCCGCCAGGTGATCCCTCAAGTATGTGGCCACGCGCGGCTCGATAAGACCACCATAAACATGATTAATCAGGGCCCATCAGTTTCCCTCAAACCGGGTGCAAGTTGTCTTATTAGAATTTAATATGTGATTATTAATTTACGGGAATAGCAGGTACAAGACATGATCAGGAGTTCAGGAGTACATGAGTACTATAGATTCAGGTCACTGTATATATAATACAGGATAATAAGTACAAGATTCAAGTCACTGCATGTAATGCAGGATAACAAGTATAGTATTCCCGTAAATGATATAATCACAGGTCAAGTATATCATGCCGGGTGTCAAGGGATAGCATGACAAGATGGTGATATTAGACAAGTAACCAGTCATGTCAAGAGATTGATATTAGTCCGGTGGCAAGTCATGCCATAACAAGAGGTCTTGCCAAGTAGTAGCATGTCTGGTGTCAGGTGATAACACATCAGTTGCCAGGTGATACAAACAGGTGTTAAACAGTAGGATGTAAAAGACAGGTATGAAGTAATGGCATGGCATGTCAAGTGTTAACATATCAGGTAAATACATGGCATGTGATAGAATAGTAGCTGAGCACAATCAAGCGGAGCTGAGCAAGCTGGAGTGTACAGACAACAAACAGTATTTAACACTGGAGCGTCTGGCAAGGTTACCGGGACAACTCGGCTTAAGGTGCGAGTAAGAATTCCGGCAGCATCTCGCCTAGACGAATCTAGTGGTAAAGCGCTGAACGCTGATCATGATAACCAGGCGGAGCTGAGAGACCTGACGGTCCCAATCACTTCCCTTTCAAGATAGTGAGAGACCGGAGGCTGAATGAGAAACCTGACGATCCCAATCACGTCTCTTTCGAGATAGTGAGAGACCGGAGGCTGAAGGGTCCAGAGAAACCTGACGGTCCCAATCACGTCTCTTTCGAGATAGTGAGAGACCGGAGGCTGAAGGGTCCAGAGAAACCTGACGGTCCCAATCACGTCTCTTTCGAGATAGTGAGAGACCGGAGGCTGAAGGGTCCAGTCATTGGCACTCGGCCATACACAAATACAGGGACTAAGTCCAATACATAATACATGGAAACATGGAATAAAATACATGTTGACCCGACAAGCGGGGAAACCAAAATGGAGCAAGAGCGAGGACACTCGCCTAAGTCTTCAGAAAATATAGTGAAATCCCCGATCTCCGGAATCCAGGAAATCAACGCGTCAAGGTGTTTAGAGAGAAAGTGATAGAGAGAGGAGGAAATCAAGAGAGAGAGAGAATGAGAGAGGGGAGAGAGAAAGAGAGAACTAGAGAGAGAAGTCCATGGAAAGAGAGTGTACAGGGAGAGAGAGTGTGCACAGGAGGACACGGGTTATGCGAGTGAGACGCGGGGTCGCAGACGCGGGAGTCGCGTCGCGGGAATAGCAGACGCGGAAATCACGTCGCGAAGGTGCCACAAACGCGGGGTTCAAGACCCGCGTCAAGTCAGGGCACGAGGAGAACACAGACGCGGGCATGAACTCCGCGTTGCGTTGATATAAGAACGCAAATGTCGCGTTAAAACAGATGCCAAGAACGCGAAGATCGCGTTAAGGCGTTGCCTGGACGCGGGGGTGAGATCCGCGTCAGCAATAAACAGAGAGGAGGAGGGAGAGAGAAAGGGAAAGGTGCTTGCTTTGGTGGTGGTGTTATTTGGTGGAGGAGTTAGATTTTGATGGAGTAATAAAAAGGAGGTGATGTTGAAGGTGATGTTGGAGGTTGAAGTAGTGGAGATGGAGGTGATGTTAGTTGTTGTCGTTGTAATCGTCACCGTAAGGATTACTGGAATAATCGTGAACGATTATCGGAATAATCATCGGAGATGTTACCGACGAAGAAGAGCTCGGCCCCAATCCAATGGAGGTGGCCGGCCCTTGAGAAGATGATGGGGTGGTAGCCGGCGGCGGCCGGAGGTGGCCGGAATCCTGTAAGCCAAGCCCAAACCCAAGCAAATTGTGGGGTGCAAGTGTAGTTCATATGGTGAAAATGGAGTTTTGGAAATGAGGATTCGGAGAACGAAGCTATAGCTCGTCGGAAAGAGCACGACGAGGAGAAGGAGATGGCATAGTCGTTGGTGGCCAAGGTGGAGTATGTGGTGGTGGAGAGGGTGGAGAAGGTGGTGGTGAAAATGGGTTATTTGGTGGAAAAGAAGAGGAAGAAGAAGGTGGTGGAGGTGGTGTTGTGGTTGTTGTTGTTGTTGGAATGGAGGAGTAGATGGAGGAGAAAGAGGTGGGGAATTTGGGTGGAAATGGTGGAGATGGTGAGTGGAAAAGATGGGAGTGTGGCTGGCCAAAGGAGGGCCATGGCTGCTGGTGCGTTCTCTGTTGGAACCAAGGAAGAAGAAAGAAAAAGAAATGAAGAGAAGGAGAAAAAAAAGGGGGGTGATTATATATATAAAGGGAAAATATTATATTATAATGCCACCCCACAAAACCCCAAAATGAGACCTGCGTCTCACCAAAAGAATGGCTGCGTCCAGGCCAAAAGAATTGGAGATTAAAAGCCGCGTCCATGAGGGGAAAACGCGAGATCTGCTTTTAACAGAAAGGACAAAAAGTATGGTGAAAAGACTTAAAGTTGATCTGAAATGCATTAAATGCAGTAAGGAGAGGATCTCTGCATTAAAAGCTGAATCCGAGTTGGTGGAACTCGCGTTTACCGAGGAGAGAGAAAAATGGAAAAAGAGTAAAATATCTGGATAAAATTCTGGTATCTGGGAAAACACCGAAAACTTAAGAAAAGCCCGAAAAATAAAGTAAATCGGAAAGCTTTCCAAAAATTTTCAAAAATAATAAATATTATATAAAGATTTTTAATGAAATCGGTTTTCAGAAATTCAATCTCATTTTCAAGATAAAAATCTTGAAGTCAAACGTTGACACCGGTCTACACCGGGTCGGCCGGATTTTGATAAATTCTGAAAAATCCCAGAAAAAGTATTTAGATAGAAAATATGATTTTAAGAAGTTATGTGAAAGCCGTTTCTTAAAAATTCAACTCCGTTTGTAATTAAAAAATCCGGGAATCGGTCAGCGGCACTGGTCGACACCGGTTTGAAGATTTTCAATTTAATTCAGGAAAATTTCAAAAAATCATAGAAAATCTAATATATTGGAAAATGATGTTTAAAACTGAAATCGGTCAAATCTAAATACCAGAAAAACCAAATCGAGTAATACCCTTGGATCGGGTCCTCGGTTCAGACAAGGGCTGACTCCGAGTCCGTGAATCCGGATCCTAGACAAAACGATCATATAAATAATTATTAATACAAAACAAATACAGGCAGTAAATCAAAAATACGATCGAAAAATCTGAATACGCAACTAAGTACGTATTCGGGAGTAGGGTGTTACAATCCATCCACCTTACAAAAAATTGCGTCCTCGCAATTCGATAAGGGGTAAATTGAACACAAAGGGGACACGGACGGGAATTATACCAATTAAGATATGAAGCACTATAGGTAGGGCTCTCAAGTTGACTGAACAATAATCAGAACATAGACATCCTCTGCACTTCCGGCTGTATAAATCTTCGAACAATGCCGAATAATATTGACTGATAACACAGCTTTGCAATAGAATTCCCGCTGTACTGCATACTTAATGCGCTCCAAGAATGAGCCAGAATACTGAAGATAAAGAAAACCCTGATAGTCCTGAGCATAATAAAGAAGACCGATATTGAGAATTCCGAATACCAGGCATCAATCACTCTGAAAGATATAGCCGAGAATGTAGAATATCCGTAAAGAATTCCGACAACTGACTTCTGAAAGATAACCCGATTAGGATCAATCCCGAGAATACCCGAGCTTCACAGAGTTGGCCAAAAGATCATATAATCGCTTCATTCAGAAACCAGCCGCTACCTCTCTAGTCTATTCATATCTTAAGTTGGTATAAAGGCTTCGAAAAACCAAAACAGGGTAAAGATGGAAGGATTAGGAATCAAAGGAAAGATGATCAAGAATAGATAACTCTGTACTTGTAGTTGGAGTGTATAACCAGGACTCATGCATTCCAGTTGCAAATTTCTTTACCATTAATTTATCGTCTGGATGTACTGAGGATGCGAGAGCCTAGGCTCTGATACCACCCTGTAACGCCCCGATCCGGCGGGTACGGAGACGTTACTGCAACGTATATACGCAGGTCAGAAATACCCTCACGTATATACGCTAAGCATCAGTACAGGCAAGAATCAGAGTACGGAAGTAAGTGGTGCATTATACATTCCAACATATGAGTACAATTACGGAGTTATCACCAGAGGTGATCCAATATTACATGAATATTATATCACTGATATGCATAATTGCGAGATTACAAAGAGATGTACAAGTATGAACAGTACACAGGCACTCACGAGTTTACAAAAGGAAAACTCGAGAGGCACACAGGGGGCCCTGGAAGGATAGAGCTCTGGGCGGTCTGCTGGAGATCCACGCTACCGCTGCGCCACTCGGATCAGCAACTGGGGGAAATCCACACGCTCCAAGCTCCAAGACCTATACATGAGAATCCAGGGGAGTCAGATAGAACTCCCCAGGCGAGTGGTGATACGAATGCCAAGTGGCGAGCATAGGTAAGCATGTAGGAGCAAGTAGATATAAAACAAGTGATATCAAGCAGGAACTACTCATGGTATGATAAGATAAGAGAAGGTAAAGAGATGAGAAGTAAAGTAGATAGGGCAACACTAGATATCTCCTAAACTAACAGAAAACCGATAAAAACTGATAAAACCGAATAAAACCGATTACGAGCAAAACCGATTGTACAAGCTTAGGTCACGGCCCCATGAGACGAGTACCTCGAAGGAATAATCCAAACAAGGAAACCCTCATCTATATACCTTTATCCCATGTCACCGTAATCCGAGCGCGTACAACCTGAGTTACAAAACAACACATCAAATTGTATATTAGCATCTTATTATAATTGGAGCTGTCTAAGTTTCAGACTTCAGTATGTGTCCCATTCCACATACTTCCACTCACAACTTATATAGCAAGTTATTTGAAAACTGATAAAGATCGATGAATCATGTTTCGGATGGGCCCCGTACATGCCCGGGACAACGGTTCAGGAGTATCCGGTGCTGAGCCGGAATGTACCGCTAGGTACCGGGACTTATTTACGCCCGAACAGGAATAGAGTATCGAAGATCCCATAGAAATAGGCCTAGGGCGTGTGCATATTCGGCAGGAATAATCAGGAGTAGAGGTGCTAGCACACCCCACGGAATCCCTGGTGGCCGCCAGGTGATCCCTCAAGTATGTGGCCACGCGCGGCTCGATAAGACCACCATAAACATGATTAATCAGGGCCCATCAGTTTCCCCCAAACCGGGTGCAAGTTGTCTTATTAGAATTTAATATGTGATTATTAATTTACGGGAATAGCAGGTACAAGACATGATCAGGAGTACATGAGTACTATAGATTCAGGTCACTGTATATATAATACAGGATAACAAGTACAAGATTCAAGTCACTGCATGTAATGCAGGATAACAAGTATAGTATTCCCGTAAATGAGATAATCACAGGTCAAGTATATCATACCGGGTGTCAAGGGATAGCATGACAAGATGGTGATATTAGACAAGTAACCAGTCATGTCAAGAGATTGATATTAGTCCGGTGGCAAGTCATGCCATAACAAGAGGTCTTGCCAAGTAGTAGCATGTCTGGTGTCAGGTGATAACACATCAGTTGCCAGGTGATACAAACAGGTGTTAAACAGTAGGATGCAAAAGACAGGTATGAAGTAATGGCATGGCATGTCAAGTGTTAACATATCAGGTAATACATTGCATGTGATAGAATAGTAGCTAAGCACAATCAAGCGGAGCTGAGCAAGCTGGAGTGTACAGACAGCAAACAGTATTTAACACTGGAGCGTCTGGCAAGGTTACGGGACAACTCGGCTTAAGGTGCGAGTAAGAATTCCGGCAGCATCTCGCCTAGACGAATCTAGTGGTAAAGCGCTGAACGCTGATCATGATAACCAGGCGGAGCTGAGAGACCTGACGGTCCCAATCACTTCCCTTCGAGATAGTGAGAGACCGGAGGCTGAATGAGAAACCTGACGATCCCAATCACGTCTCTTTCGAGATAGTGAGAGAACGGAGGCTGAAGGGTCCAGAGAAACCTGACGGTCCCAATCACGTCTCTTTCGAGATAGTGAGAGACCGGAGGCTGAAGGGTCCAGAGAAACCTGACGGTCCCAATCACGTCTCTTTCGAGATAGTGAGAGACCGGAGGCTGAAGGGTCCAGTCATTGGCACTCGGCCATACACAAATACAGGGACTCAGTCCAATACATAATACATGAAAACATGGAATAAAATACATGTTGACCCGACAAGCGGGGAAACCCAAATGGAGGCAAGAGCGAGGACACTCGCCTAAGTCTTCAGAAAATATAGTGTGAAATCCCCGATCTCCGGAATTCAGGAAATTAACGCGTCAAGGCGTTTAGAGAGAAAGTGATAGAGAGAGGAGGAAATCAAGAGAGAGAGAGAATGAGAGAGGGGAGAGAGAAAGAGAGAACTAGAGAGAGAAGTCCATGGAAAGAGAGAGTGTACAGGGAGAGAGAGTGTGCACAGGAGGACGCGGGTTATGCGAGTGAGACGCGGGGGTCACAGACGCGGGAGTCGCGTCGCGGGAATAGCAGACGCGGGAATCACAGACGCGGAAATCACGTCGCGAAGGTGCCACAAACGCGGAGTTCGAGACCCGCGTTCAAGTCAGGGCACGAGGAGAATACAGACGCAGGCATGAACTCCGCGTTGCGTTGATATAAGAACGCAAATGTCGCGTTAAAACAGATGCCAAGAACGCGAAGATCCGCGTTAAGGCGTTGCCTGGACGCGGGGGTGAGATCCGCGTCAGCAATAAACAGAGAGGAGGAGGGAGAGAGAAAGGGAAAGGTGCTTGCTTTGGTGGTGGTGTTATTTGGTGGAGGAGTTGGATTTTGATGGAGTAATAAAAAGGAGGTGATGTTGAAGGTGATGTTGGAGGTTGAAGTAGTGGAGATGGAGGTGATGTTAGTTGTTGTCGTTGTAATCGTCACCGTAAGGATTACCGGAATAGTCGTGAACGATTATCGGAATAATCATCGGAGATGTTACCGACGAAGAAGAGCTCGACCCCAATCCAATGGAGGTGGCCGGCCCTTGAGAAGATGATGGGGTGGTAGCCGGCGGCGGCCGGAGGTGGCCGGAATCTGGTAAGCCAAGCCCAAGCCCAAGCAAATTGTGGGGTGCAAGTGTAGTTTATATGGTGAAAATGGAGTTTTGGAAACGAGGATTCGGAGAACGAAGCTATAGCTCGTCGGAAAGAGCACGACGAGGAGAAGGAGATGGCATAGTCGTTGGTGGCCAAGGTGGAATATGTGGTGGTGGAGAGGGTGGAGAAGGTGTGTAGGCTGTCTAAAAATCACCAAGACAAGCCACCAAAACGCAGAGATCTAAGATCCAGGCGCAAGGCTAAATGTGACAATCAAGACGCGAGAGATAACCCGCGTCTCAGCATCAAGGCGCGTTGGCTCAACGCCCGCGTCTCAGCATCAAGGCGCGTTGGCTCAACGCCCGCGTCTCAGCATCAAGGCGCGTTGGCTCAATGCCCGCGTCTCAGCAACAAGGTGCCCCCACCTTGGTTGTAACCACCCCGATTATGGCGCCATCCACCGCCCATGTAGCGGGGAAGTTGGCCCTCATCGTGGAGCACTTTTAGGGGGCACGATCACCCCCTAAAAGCCCTATAAATAGTCCCGTCACTATTGAAGAGGGGGAGATCATCAACAGAGGGGACACACACAGAGAGATTCGAGAAGAGGAAAAAAGAGGGAGAGATCATCAACAGAGAGAGAGCTCGACTCTTCAAGCCAGCTTGCTGCGTACAAGTTGCTCTTCGCCTACCTTCTCTTTTAGAGTTTTTGGTGGACGGGGCTGAGTTACTCCCTCTACCTGCCAAGGAGAAGATCCCTCGACGGTCCAGAACGGTCATCTGGTCAACGGAGAACAAGATTCACTCTCCACCGCCACCGAAGAACCCAGCACTAAACAAAGGGGGAATTCAAGATTCAATATTCTCCCTCCCTTGTAACCGGAAGATTAAGCCGGCTGTAATTTTTCATCTGATTCAAGGAAATTTTACTCCAGCCCCCTTTTCCGTGTCAAACAAGAGATGGCGACTCCGCTGGGGAATCTGTTTGTTACCGACGAACAAGCTGTGGCGCAGGATGATGTTCTCCGTAAGGGGAAGATGGTCGAAACGCTCGTTGTCGAGTTCGACCAGGCGAAGTATAAAGAGTACCTCTCTTCTGGCTCCAAGAGCCCAAAGACCCGCGTCTGCCGCAGGGTCTCAACTGAAAAGCTACCCGAAGCCCAATCTGAGGCTCTGCCAGGTGCCGATGCCCACTGTGCCAAGACAAGTTCACGCGCCAACGCCTCCCAGAAGGCCCGCGTGACCTCAGGCACTGCTGTTGCGATCAACCGCGTCGCACAGAACACACGCGCCAACGCCTCCCAGAAGGCCCGCGTGGTCCCAGGCACCACTGCTGCTGCGATCAACTGCGTCGCGCAGAATACCCGCGTCAACGTCTCTCAGGAGACCCACGTGGTGAACACTCTTGGTTCTGTAAACCAGGAGGTTGTTGGTTTCTCCCCTCCTCCACGACGCAACCGGAATGCTGAGCGTCGACAGAGGAGACGCGCGCGTCAACTCCAAGTCGGAACCGTTGGTTGTCTGACTGGGGGTGGACGCGGCGTACAATCTGATGCCTTGCCCGCACCTCGTCCAGTGCGTGAGATCCGCGTTTGGCGACCCAAACGCGAGACTCCTCAAGTTGAGTCCTCTGAGGACCAACTCATCAAACGCCAGGGTGAAACCTCCGCATCTTTTCAAACGCAGGAAGTACGCACTCGTAGGCGTGGGGCCCAGCAGCCCGCTCTCTCTCAAGCAACTCTGCCCAAACGCATCAGGCAGCAACGCGAGACTCGCGTGCGCGTCATACAGCCGCGTCATGAGAACCGCGTCCCTGAAGTCTGCGTCCAGGCTGAACAGTACATGACTGTCCCCCGTCTTCGACGTTGCGAGACCAGTCTCCTTAATCCCCCTCCCACGAATTTGAGAGATTATTTGACAAGGAAAAGAAGTGCCAGTCAAGCCACTTCGTCATGATGCTGTCAACAGCTCATCCATATGCTCTCTGGATGCCATTATGGATCAGGCGTACACCAGCAGTCCTTAATCAGACAGCTGACCCTGATTCCCCCGTCAGCCAAAAGAAGACGCTCCCACAGAAGGAGAAGCTTCTCAGATGTTGAATACCCGGAGCTTACTGCAAACATGACTAGCAGAAGCAAGGGAAAACAACCAATGGTCAACTCAGAGGAATCAGACTCTGAGCCGGAGGGGGTGTATCAACACACTCGCACCCGGACGGGGGCCATTCCCCCAATTGACTATAATGCCTTAGCCCGCGGCATTAGAATGGGTGATTCTCACTCCGCTGTAGTGGAGTCGCAGGCTTCAAACTCTTCCGTCGAGAAGGAGGCTTCCGCCTACATGGCAGACACTCCTGAGGAGACGGCCAGGCGTTTAGAACAGACACAGAAGCGCCAGATGGATATAATCGCCTCTCAACAGAGATCCATTGACTCCCTCAAGCATATGCTTGAAAAATTGCTTGAAGAAAGAGCGAAATCTCCTCCTAGAAGGCCAAAGGGTAAAGGGAGAAGGGGAGGAAACTCATCTTCCGAACCTTCTGAAGAGAGACAGCAATCTGCTTCGGATTCGTCCAAACCCTCGTCGCAAATAAAAAGCGACCAAGACCAGGAGAAGACTCATGCTAAGAGGATGAGTCAATTAGAACGACGCCTCGAGGCCCTTGCCAATCGCAAGGACCTCCAAGAAGCTGGAGTGGTCCGGCCCTATCCGGCTGAGTGGGACTTAGTTCCATACCCTCCTAAATTCAAGGCTCCAACCCTCCAAGCATTCGACGGGAAGGGGTCACCCAACCAGCACATCTACTACTTCAAATCCCAGACCGGGAATGTAGTAGATAATGACGCCATCCTGGCGCGACTGTTCATCGGCACCCTGAAAGGGTTGGCTTTTGAGTGGTTTATGAAGCTCCCGGAGGGTTCTATCAAGAACTGGGGGGATCTGGAGAAGCTGTTCTTAACACGCTTCTTCGAAGATGATTCCGAAGTCACGATGCCCACCCTTTTAGCTACCAAACAGCGGAGAGGGGAGTCCGTCAAATCTTTCGTGGAAAGATTTCGGAACACGGCACTCCGGTGCCCAAGCGGTATGACCCAGGCCACCCTGGTGGAAACATGCCGCCACAATCTCCAAACCTCACTCCTTGCTCAAATAGGAGTTGCTGAAAGCCGCACCTGGAAGCAGTTAGTCCAACAAGGTGAACAGGCTGAGGAGATTGTTGCCCGTGTCAGGGCAGAGGAAGGCAAGCTGCGGCCGGAAAGGTCGACAAGGCGTGCACCGGCACCAGATACCTCCCTCCAGACGAAGCGGAAGGATAATTTGGCGACGGAGACCAAATCTCCCACCAAACCTCAAACAGGCAGGGCAAGTGGCTCTTCAAGCCAGCCACGCCCCAACAAGCAGTATTCCTTCAAGGAGGAACACGTCGATTCGCTCTTCAAGCTACTCAACAAGAGCAATCGACTGAAGCTCCCTGAAATTAGGCGCCCGGAGGAAGTCGGCAAGACCGACAATCCCAACTACTGCATGTACCACAAGATGTTGGGACATCCTACCAAAAGCTGCTACGTCTTCAAAGACATCCTTCAGGCTTTGATTGACGCGGAGGTGCTAAAGCTCCGACCAGAGCAGAAGAAGGTCACGGCTAATGTAACGTCGGTTCTCCAGTTCGGGAGACAACCCCCAACGCCTGCGGGGGTAACTCCTATTCCAAGGGGAGAATTAAGAGTGGTCAACACAGACCCTCACCAGCAGCAGGAGAAGGGCTTGGTAGCCGTCCCTACACCTCAGGGGGAAACCATGTGGGTCCACCCTGACCTCGTCGATGAACAACAATGGACTACTGTAACCAATAGGAAGTCCAAAGGCAAGGCAAAAGCTTCGTCCTGCCATGTGATATGTGCTTCCTCCCGAGAAGCAGAGGATGATGTTCCCTCGCTGACTGATTCAGAAGAGGAAACAATAGTCCTGGCCGCAGAGCCCAGCCAACCGATGGCAGGGACCCGTTCAGGACAGGCATACTTGAAGCAGTACGGCGAGACGGCAGCGGCTTCTCCGCAACCAGCCGTAGAACCAGCCAAGCCCTCCGCAAAACCACCTGTGGAGAAACAGAAAGAAACCCGGTTTTCTCAGGTTCTTTCAAAAGGTGCAGCGGAAGGATCCTCGACACCTTACCGCTTCGATGTCTTGGCTCAACTAGCCAACATCCCGGCACGCATCACCTTGTATGAACTCCTGAGGCTATCAAAGTCAACCAGAGAGGCTCTACAAGAAGCTTTGGCAAATGCTGAGGTCTTCATGACCCGCGTGCCAAGGGAGGAAGATGTAGAGGATTGCCTCCACGCCTCCCCAAATGCTCCCTGCATCACCTTCACAACAGATGACATGCAGGTTAAAGGGAAGCATGACCGACCCCTATACTTCACAGGATATATCGGGTCGTCCGAGGTAAATCGCATCCAGGTAGACCTAGGGTCCGCGCTGAGTATCATACCTCGCCGAGTCATGCAATTTCTGGGCATTCCTACCCATCGTCTGAGCCCTACCCAGACAACTATTTACGGGTTTAATGCCAATAGCTCCCGTGCGATGGGGAAGATCAAGCTCAAATGCCAGATCGGGAGCCTCAAGTCGGAAGTGACATGCTACGTCATTGACGCTGACACTTCCTACAACCTGTTGTTGGGACGACCATGGATTCACCGTAATTCCATCGTTCCCTCCACTCTCCACCAAGTCATGAAATACATTGACGAGAGTGGACAAGTTCAAACGTTGATTGCCGAAAGGCATCCGTTTAAAGGGGTTGAAAACTATTTCACGGACTCCCTCCTATATCAGGATCCTGAGGAGACTAATGAAACCCCGCAACCAGAGGAGCTAGACTCTGGTAATGAGGCTGACATTGAGCCTGAGAAAGAAGAGTGCCTGTGGGAGTTGGAACCCCTGTAAAGAGCACTAATAAGCTCGATATTGACAACACCACGGACGATGCGGGTGGTTGGTACATTAATGAAGATTTAGATTTTGCGTATTTTCCTGTGTATGTTTCCGATTCAATACCGTCGGATACTACTACCGACGTGGACGATGACCTCTGGTCGGCAATGGATGCTTTGACATCTTTGCATGTACCGGTGAAATCATCTTTCGGGACATACCAAGATAATGGTAATGCGCAGGAATCTATATTTATGGTTCCAGCCAGACGAAAAGGCCAAAGACCAATACTTTTTGGGTGAATCTCGTCTGAACTGATGCCTCACGAAGAATCGGAAGGCGAGGATGAATCCCCTCAGTTCAATCATTATGAACCGAAAGCGCTCAGAATGATGAAACGCATGGGATATGACTTAACCAACAGGCCCGGGTTGAACTTCGGCAAAGGAAGGAGGACGCTGCTTCGATCCTTTGTGCCGAAAGGGAAGGCCCCCGATTATTATCATCAGACGCGCCGAGGGTTGGGCTATGTATCAACTCCAGTCCTATCAGCCTCTGATTCTCGAGAGTCGTCAGGTCACGATTGCTCTTCAGACACGTCATCGTGGGAGTCAGATGTCAGTATCGGCAACATCTTCAAAGGGCTTTCAGTAAACATGGTTTCAACAGGCCATCTGGAAGATGAAGATGAAGAAATGATCCAACCTGATACAGATCCTTGGATCAAACATTTGAATGCTCTTTGGGATATCCGCTTTGAACAGCGTGAGCCACCCACAGAAGATAAGGTTGTTCAAATCAACCTAGGAGATGAGGCCAACCCCAAGCCCATTTTTATAAGTGACGGCTTGTCACCTTCGGAAACGGAGGATCTAATATCTCTTGTACAAGAGTATATAGACGTCTTCGCCTGGAATTATGAGGACATGCCGGGACTTGATCCTCAAGTGGCTATGCATCACCTCAACATCAATCGGACATGAAGCCTGTTAAACAACAGCAGCGACGGTTCCGTCCAGAGATAATGGAGGCAATTCAATCAGAAGTCAGAAAGCTTATTGATTCTGGCTTCATCAGGGAGGAACAGCATCCCGACTGGGTAGCCAACATCGTCCCCGTCACCAAGAAGAATGGGAAGATCCGGATCTGCATCGACTTCCGTGATCTAAACGAGGCCTGCCCCAAAGACGAATTCCCATTGCCAATCACAGATGTCATGATTGACAATACTTGTGGATTCGAGCGAATGTCCTTTATGGACGGGTTCTCAGGATACAATCAAATCAAGATGTATCCCGATGACGAAAAGCATACCTCCTTCAGGACTCCTCTAGGGGTATATTGCTATACTGTCATGCCTTTTGGACTGAAAAATGCAGGCGCAACATACCAAAGGGCCATGAACGTCATTTTCCATCAGCAGATACGCAAAACGGTAGAATGTTATGTCGATGACATCGCGGTGAAAAGTCGCACTAAAGGTGATCACATAGCAGACCTGAAGGTGGTCTTCGACATCATGCGGGCTCATCAATTGAAGATGAACCCCACCAAGTCCTTCCTGGGGGTAGCCAGTGGCAAATTTCTAGGATTTGTTGTGACTTCCACAGGAATCCATTTGGATCCGGAGAAAGTCCGCGCTATCCAAGAGATGCAACCCCCCAGAAGCCTCAAGGAGCTCAGGGGATTACAAGGACGATTGGCGTACATCCGCAGGTTCATATCAAACCTTTCCGGGAGATGCCAACCCTTCGCCAAGCTGATGAAAAAGGGTGTTTCATTCATTTGGGATGACGCTTGTCAAAAAGCATTTGAGGAGATCAAACAATACCTCACCCAACCACCAGTCCTTGCAGCTCCAGTATCCGAAAAGCCGTTTCTGGTGTACGTTCGAGCAATGGATCATTCCCTGGGGGCTCTACTAGCTCATAATGATGAACAAGGATGAGAACAAGCAATCTACTACCTAAGTAGAACAATGATCGGAGCCGAACATCGGTACAACCCGATCGAGAAGGAATGTTTGGCGCTGGTATTCGCTATTCAGAAAATGCGACACTATCTAGCAGGCCAAACTATAAATGTCATATCAAAAGTCAACCCTCTGAGGTTACTCATGACAAAGCCTTCCTCGTTGAATGGCCGGCTGGCAAAATGGGCTATATTGTTATCCCAATATGAGATACACTTTTTACCCCAGAAGGCCATTAAAGGACAAGTGGTGGCGGACTTCCTAGCTGAGCACCCAGATCCAAGGGCAGCCAAACTCTATGAGGATCTCCCAGACGAGGTCGCCGAAGTCTGCCTGACTCAGACGTTGTTCGAAGGGCAAGTGTGGCAACTTTTCTTCGATGGAGCATCAAGAACAAGCCCAAAGGGACACTCAGTAGCAGGGGTGGGAGTAGTACTCGTCTCCCCACAAAATTATGTGATTCCCCGAGCTATCTCGTTAACCGAGCCCTGCTCCAACAATGTGGCGGAATACAACGCTCTTTTGATTGGGATGCAATTCGCCGATGAGATTGGCGTTAAAAATCTCGAGGCGTACGGTGATTCTAAACTCATCGTCAGCCAAGTTCGCGGAGAGTATGAGGTCAGACATGAAGATCTAGTACCCTATTACAATGCGACAATCCACATGGCCGAGAGGTTTTCAAACTTCTACATCGACCATGTCCCACGCAGGCAAAATGCGCATGCAGATGCACTTGCATCCCTTGCTGCCTCCTTAGCCCTTCCAGCTGGAGCAATGGAGAAAGTATTCGTCTATATCCACGACCTGTACTGTCCAAAAATTTCACTCGGAGACTGCCCAGGGTCAACGGGAGATCATCACGACAAGGAAACACTTGAAGTGTCAACCGGTCTAGAGCCTAGAGACTGGCGATTCCCCTACATTGATTTTGTCTTATACGGCATCTTGCCTGAAGACGCCAGGGAGGCGGCTGCCATCCGAAGGAAAGCCCCCAAATTCTACTATAATGCGATTTCGCGAACATTGTATCGTCGATCGCATGACGGGATCCTGCTCCGATGCCTCTCATCAAAAGAAGCCCAAGGAGTATTGAAAGAAGCCCACAATGGTACTTGTGGAGCTCATCAACCTGGCCCAAAATTGGCACATCGACTCCAAAGGTTGGGCTACTATTGGCCAAAAATGATCGCCGATGCTGTCGCTTATGCTAAGAGATGTCACGCCTGTCAAATACACGGCGATTTCATCCATCAAGCACCAGGGTACCTCCACTCTACGACCTCTACCTGGCCGTTTGAAATGTGGGGGATGGACGTGGTTGGCCCTATCCGCCCACCATCATCGAAAGGACATCGGTTCATTCTAGCGATAACCGATTACTTCTCAAAGTGGGCCGAAGCTATCCCTTTGAAAGAGGTAAAATCTTCTAACGTGATCAAGTTCGTGAAACATCACGTTATTTACCGCTTCGGTGTACCTCGGCGTATCATCCATGACAATGGACCCCAGTTCATCAGCCAGGCTTTCCAGAGATTCTGCTCGAAGTTCAGAATCCAGAGTGTGTCCTCAACGGCATACTATCCTGCTGCTAACGGTCTTGCAGAAGCCTTCAATAAGACTATTGGCAAGCTTCTTAAAAAGTTCGTCTCGAAAAGTCAACGAGATTGGGACGACAAGTTGGGTGAATGCTTATGGGCTTATCGCACAACTGTGCGAACCCCGACTAAGGCCACGCCGTTTTCCTTGGTATACGGATGTGAAGCCGTGCTTCCCTGGAGATCCAAATTCCATCTCTACGCGTCGCCTTGACAGCGGAGATGACGACTGAGGAGAAGCATCGACAGCGACTCCAGGAACTGGAGGCCTTAGACGACAAGCGTCTGCAAGCCCAACAGCAAATCGAGCTCTACCAAGCTCGAATCACCAGAGCCTTCAACAAGAAAGTTAAAGTGCGAACTTTCAAGAAAGGCGACCTAGTCTTAGCCGTCAGAAGACCCATGGTAATGACGCACAAGACAAAAGGAAAATTCCAACCCAAATGGGAAGGACCATTTGTAGTAGAGTCAGTCTACTCAAATGGATCATATCGCCTCATAACCTCGAATGGCGATACACTCATGATGCCGATCAATGGCAAATTCTTGAAGAAATACTATCCTTAATAGTACTCTTCCTCTGATCAAGTTAAAAGTACACCTCTGATCAAACATCCGACGCACTTGACGGCTAAGGATAGAGGAAAATGTTGGCCTTTAAGCCCGACATAAATCCTCGACAACTCATCATGCTGAGGGGAATAGCATGACTAGCCCAGCTCAAACGGTAGTTGGTAAAGGCATGTCAAACCCGTTGACAGCTGAGGATTTGCTAAAAATCCTAAGGGACACGTTCCCATTTGATCCGACGCCCTCGACGGCTAAGGATAGAGGAAAATGTTGGCCTTTAAGCCCAACATAAGTCTTCGACAACTCATCATGTTGAGGGGAATAGCATGACTAGCCCAGCTCAAACGGTAGTTGGTAAAGGCATGTCAAACCCGTTGAAAGCTGAGGATTTGCTAAAAATCCTAAGGGACACGTTCCCATTTGATCCGACGCCCTCGACGGCTAAGGATAGAGGAAAATGTTGGCCTTTAAGCCCAACATAAGTCTTCGATAACTCATCATGTTGAGGGAATAGCATGGCTAGCCCAACTCAAACGGTAGTTGGTAAAGGCATGTCAAACCCGTTGATAGCTGAGGGTTGCTAAAAATCCTAAGTGGACTTGATTCCACTCTTTCCTCCAAAATCCCTTACCAATTCTCGTCCATAGAATGGTAGGACCACAAAATGCAATCATTACTACGTTAACACTATACCTCTGGTAATGAATACTCTTTGTCGAGTATAAACTTTGCTTGTTAACTCTGCAATAGAGTAACAAACTCTCAAATTTGCCAAGTTAACACTATACCTCTGGCATTTCAAAATTCCACTTGTCAATTCTCATCAATAGAATGACAGGTCCTCAAATTGCTCTTATCACGAGCCAATTCTTGTCAAGTTAACATTACACCTCTGACAAACTACTGTTTAAGTTAACATTACACCTCTAAGCAGTACATCGAGTGCCTGTCAAGTTAATATCACACCTCTGATAGTCACCTTTCTTCAGACTTCCGTATCGAAGCTGAAATGGACGATGCCAAGTTAACACTACACTTCTAGCATCCGAGTCATCGCTAAGTTCAACAATACACCTATGGCCATGACCTTTCCTCGACTTCTTTATCTAAGTCGAGATGACCAATGCTAAGTTCAATATCACACCTCTAGCATTACCTCACTGTTAAGTTAAACATTACACCTATGACAGTGACATTCTGAGTTAAGTTAATATCACACCTCTGACTCACATCCTTGTCGAGTTAACACCACACTTCTGACAAGACTATCTCCAACCCGTTAAGTTAATATCACACCTCTAACGGTAAAAGCTTACTAGATTCCTCGCGGGTCTAGTTTCACTTGTTATTCTCTTCAATAGAATAACAGGTCCACCTAAAGACATTGTTAGGTTAACATTACACCGCTGACAATGTTTTATCAAATTCCCCAGCTGACCTTGAATCAAGTCAATCCCAGACACTTGACAAAAGTTCACCTTCTCTGGGAGTACGCATTCCCCCTGTCACTTTCTTTTATAAAGTGGTAGGTCCACCAAAATCATTCTTTTGCTTCTAAAACAAAACATTCAAGACATCAGAAAGAGGCAAAAAGAAAAGTGTCACTTTTATTGATATTCAAGCATATGAAAGTGATACAAAACGCTCTCTTATACAATAAGATTGAGTGTTACAATTAAGGAGTACAAAGAAGTCCCTCTCTCTCTCAGAGGCCGTACTCACTCCTTGAAACCGCGTCTGATCCCAGGTGCACAATTGGAGCCGATTGCGCCATGGCGATGACGCAAAAATCGAAAGCGCCCTAGCTGACTAAGCTAAGAGCAATGGTGTTCTTGAGGTCCAGCGGCAGCAGAAAGTCCTGCAACCCTTCATTCATCACCATCCCTTTCCCCAGCAGGCCATCCAACGGAATGTCCTTGATGTCACTTCTGGAGTAGGGAGAAGAAGAGGATCTTTCCGCCACCGTAACCGCCGGAACCTCCTCGCCGTCATACCTGACCTGACCATCTCTTGCCATCAGACATGGTTGGTGCAGAAGATCTGAAGAGACCTTGGCGAGAGTTGGGTCCTCGTCAGAGATATAATTTACTCTCTTACAAACGACGAGGACCATAATTTACTCTCTTACAAACGAACATTGAGCAAGTTCGCCCGCCGATATATTCTTTCCGGGGCCCAGCAAACTTGAAAAAGGACGAGCAAGCCTACCTGCAAAGAATAAACAAGAGAGTTAGAACATCTGGAACTTAGTACACTTCGACAAAGAGAACTAAGTGACAGACGCGGCAGTCATTGAAGACTTCAGACGCGGGAACAACCCGCACGGTCAAACCACCGCGTCGGCAGAAACAGACGCGAGTCAATACTGTGCCACGCACAGGATTCAAACGCGGCCTCAGTTTGCACCCGCGCTTAATGCACAAGACGCGAAAAACTTCAGAACGCCGAAAATTGCCATCTCTCTGTTGGGTGAACAGGAGTTGCAAGATTCAGGTCTGAAACGCGCCAAAGCAATGGCCATGAGCAAAGCCAGCGTCAAGAGCCCGCGTTCAGAGAAGTTCAAGTCACCGGCACAAATTCCAGAATAGGAATGCACCAGGATTTCATTCAGATGGCTATGCCAAAGTACAGGCTATGGACATCATCGGGGTGACATACCAGCAGAGGCCCCTGTCCAGAGTTGGTCACTCTGCATCCAAACGCGGGCGCGCAAGATGATCCGAGAGAGGATTCCTTCTGAAGAGACCAAACAGAGGCATGAGAGCTCTGGGTCATCTTCATCCACGGGGTCACCTTCACCCATGAAGACGGTTCTCTGAAAGATAACTCAAGGCGTGGTCTCTCAGAGCAAACAAAAGAAAACAATCCAAGTTTGGATTATTGAAAAGGGGGCACACCCTATTTATAGGCAATTCTCAACAACTGCCATTAATGGTGCGTCAATCGGAACCGTCGCGCACGACTGTCAAAGCCCAATCAAAAACGAACGCGTGGAACGCTGCTTTGGAAACCGTCGAAGTAAGCCGGTCTTTCAACCGCCAGCGTCGGTTCTGCATGCAAGAGCATTAACGCCTAAATCCATTGAGAGGCCGACGCGTGGATAACTGCCTTGGGAAGCAACGAACGACCCAGAATCCCAATCGACAGCGAAGACTTGACGTTCAAAGATCTCCTAAAATCTTTTAAGTCAGGTTGCATTAAACGCAGATGGGAAAGCCGCGTCCCTTCAGCAGACAAGGCTGCATCTCTTGCGCCTGCCCGATCTGCGCGAAACATATTTGCGTTATTCAGAGCCGCGTCTCACCTTGAGATTGACGCTGCGTCTCACTCCATGGACTGACGGCCGCGTCTCACTTTATGGATCAATACCGCGTCTCATCTTTTGATTGACGCTGCGTCTCATCAAGAAGACCGCGTATCAATCTGTGATTGACGCCGCGTCTCATCAAAAGGACTTAGTGAAATCTAAGTTCCTAGTGAATGATGACCGCGTCTCACTCTGTGATTGACGCTGCGTCTCATCAAAAGGACTTAGTGAAATCTAAGTTCAGGTGGACTGACGCCGCGTCTCATTAAAAGAACTTAGTCCTATCTAAGTTTAGTATTCACAGCCAGTGATCAAGGAGTTGGGTTCATCCGCAGCTAAGCAAAGAAGGTAGAGCCAAAAACTTCGAAACTTTTATATCAAAAGAATGATAAAAGTGGATACAAAACACTCTTGATAAATTGAGTGTCCTTTTCTTTACAAAAAGAAAAAGAAAAGAAGGCTAAATGTCCTGGTTCGCCAAGGAACGGATTTGTTCCCTAAGACGGTGAATCTCGTGTTGGCGTGCCCTTTCAGCTTCCATAATGGCCTGGTTCCGCAGCTCCGTTTCGGATAAGAAATTTCTTGCGGCCAGCTGCGTTCGCAGAGACTCCACCCTGGAAGAATGTAGAGACAGACTCTCTTCAGCTCGCGCCTTAGCAGCCCGTTGCTCCTCTAGCTCCTTCTTGAGGGTAACAAGCTTCTCCTCATTGAGCGCAAGCACAGCTTCTGCCCTGGCAATGGTGTCCCGAGCCTGATGATGACTTGCTCTGTGCTCTGCACGGTAAGCTCGCATTCCCTTGAATCGTCAGCTAGTTTCTGACATTCAGCCTGGGAATATTCGAGGCTGCGAATCTCTGCAGCGATTTGTGCCTCCGCCTCCTGTCGCTCTCGCTCTTGAGCAGCTAGGAGCCTGGTCAAGGTGGCCTGGGCCTCACCAAAAGAGCCAGCGTCTTCCAAAGACTCCAGCTCCTGCAGGCCGTCTCCCAGTTGCTCCACCACCCGCAGACACGCCTTGGCAAGTGAGGGGCCTCCGGTTAATTCAACATTCACAGCCAGATTTTTAAGAAGCGTCTGGGCAAATTGAAAGGTGTTGTTTCCACGTAAGATGAGATCAATACATGATCCCATCGAAGCGAAGAATTGTTGCACCATCTGACGTGCCAGTTCCCCCATGTCTTCACCACCTAGGAAGCTTCCCGACCCCTTTTCTGTCACGGGATAAGGGATATAGGGCGGATCCTCTCGCACCAGAGCCGTACTGGCCGTCGATACGGCAAGAGCTAGACTGGCCGCTGACGCTTCCGGAGGTACTACCCCTGCAGGAGCCTCCACGACCAATGAGGGAGTAGTAAGCACAACCTCCTCAGAGACCTCCACCGAGACTTGAGCTGTATGGCCTTCTGGAAGGGTACCAACCATCGGACTCTCCACCTGAGCCCCCTCAGTCCTCTCTGCAAGTTATCGCAGCGTCAGCCACAATGATGGAAAAGCGAAACATTTAAAACGTCAGAGCTGCCTTACCAAGTTGGAGGTCCAGAGGTGTCGAACCCTGCGGGGTAGAATTCTCCCCGGCTTCAGCAGTAACCTCCTCGCCCGGCAGAGTGAGAGCCTCTTCAGCCTCAGTGGTTGCTTCCTCTTCTGGCAGAGTGGAAGGCTCCCCAGTTTCAACAGCTGCCCCCTTTGAGGGTATCTCAGCAGCCGAGACCTCAATCCCCTTGGGCCGGGTCAACTCTATCACCATCTCCTCAATATGCGAGGAGGTTGTAGCCTCAGCATCTTCGGCCGACCCTGCAACATAAGAGAAGAATGTTAGAACATCTTCTTCAAAATTAAAAGGGAAAGCAGGTCAAAAGGTGAAAAGAGTACCTCCAACAGGAACAACCGCCGGCTGCGATACCGTTGATGGCTCACCCCGTATATTTCTTCCTCCGAAATATGGGAGAACTTTTCCGGATCAGGAAAAGTGGGTTCATCACCATAATCAACATCGTCTTCAAACTCACTTTCCCCGATAACGAAGAAGACGACAGCACAACGCGAGGAAGCTCCGCAACAGGAGCCTTACCTCCAATTACCCCAGTGGTAGGACTAGGGTCGACTGCCCTAGGACTGGAAACGAAGACAGACGGAGACCCGGGCTGTTGAGCTGAGGAAGACTCGGGCTGAGCCGACACCCCCGGAATATTGACATCTCCTCCGCTCATTATATCAACCTCTAGCTGCTCATCCTCGTCAGTGGCGGCGGATCGATCAACGAGCTCCCCTTCCTCCGCAGACCCGTGGCCTCTGCTAAGCGACCTAGGGGACGGACTAAAGGAATGTCTTCTTCAGCTATGTCTTCCTCCCTCAGCGCCTCGACGACAGCAGGGAGCTCTTCAGATTGAGAGACTTTGGTTGTCAAGTCTCTTCGAACCTTCTTCGGAGCGGGTTCAGCAGTGGAAGTAGAGCCTTGACGACGCTTGCTCACCGCCTGTCGAGACTTAGTTGCTTGCGGCTCTGCCCTAGTCGCTTGTGGCTCCACCCTTGGTGGTCGTGGCTCCATGGCTCGTGGCTCCCTTCTCAGTCTTCGCCCGACCTCCTTTTGGGCCTTCAGGTACTGTTCTACGAGTTTCGTCGGTTTACTAGAATCCGTCCTTGCCTCGAGACTTGCATTGATGCTCTCGATGCATGAAGATGCCGGAAAAAAGTCTGGTATTTGGATGGCCTGGGAGTACCAAGTGCAGAAGCTGAAGCTCGTACGGCACTTGGGCCCTTCGAGAGGTAGACGGAAAGTTACCCCCGTCCCTCCAGCCACACTATAGTACCAGGCCCGGGCACCCTCGAACAGGTTCCCTTCGAAGGCGAGTCGAGCATTGGGGTTCCCGACATAGAGCTGATCATAGCCGAACTGTCGAGCGAAGCGATTCGGCATGTACGGCTCAATGGTGCATGACGTCCCTTGCCAGAAAAGAACATATCCGGGCCGGATATTGAGCAACCACCAGAAGGCTCCCGCGGATAACCTCGTGAAGTCATCTGGGCCAACAGAATCAACAAGTAGATCCCGGGAGATGCACCAGGGATCTGGGGGAGGCAGCGATTGAGCTGATAGTTCGCAGGGTCGGAAAGGCACTTCCAGACGTAATATATATAAGGATCACGCCATTTTGAACCCTCCAATCGCTGTACAAAAGGGACAGAACTCTCCCTCCAACGCACCGCCGTCATCAAGGAAGGGCAATGCATCACGTACCAAGCCATGAGGTACGTGTAAGGCAGCTCGACACGAGGGTTGGGACGCTTCACCGTCGGACTCCCCTCTGAGTCAACATACGGCTTTCCCTCGGAGTCTGCAGTTTTCGGTGGCTCGCAGAAACTCTTAGTGAGCGCCCGCAGCCCGCTCTGAATACCAGCCGCCACGGCCGGGAGAAGGGCTATGGGGTTACCATGAGCCAGGAGCACCGCCGGGTACACCACGTCAGCAACAATGACTTCATGCGGCAGCGTGGGCACCACACAGCGCTTCAGCCACAGCATCAGAAAGCCCGCCAACAGCGCCCGATCGGAGATAGGGGTCCGGGCTTGATGTGAAAGCTCTCAAAAACCAAGTCAGGGTCAAAACCGTCCTCATTCGACTCCGTGGTGTAGAAACTGTCAGGAGCCTGGTCGATCCTGTCTTCAATCTCCCTATCAGAGCTGGGATCCAATCGGGTTATCCGATGGTCTTTGGTGTTGACATTATTGAACAAGTAACTGGCCCAAGACAGTTGCTTGACTCCCTGCGACCGCCATTTGGTTATCTGGCCGCAAATGTGGAAGTGACATAGCACTTCCCAGTAGGTCTCATATATGAGGGGAAACTCCTTCTTCACATAGCGAAGCTCCACAGCGGTCGGGACATATTCCTCATAGGGAATATCCCCTGTCGACAGCCCCGAGACCTCGTGCAGCTCGTGCAGAGCAAGGCCCATCTCCCCGACCGGAGTGAAGAACGTCCCTGTCGAAGGATTATAACGCTCTAGAATCCCGAAGAAGTTCTGAGAGCTTTGAGGGATCCCCCACTGCACGGCCCTGACTGCCGAGTACAGTCCCACGCGCTTTAGCAAACCCCCGAGCTCGGTAAGGACAAAGCCGACCATCCTGCCCCACCAATAGTTCTCCGTGGAACGGACCCACCCCGGCGCACGGAACCCAACCGGGTAGTCACCCTCCGCCTCCATGAATGCGTTGAGGAAGGTAGTACCAAGTTGTGGTATCTCCCCAGCCGGAACATCGGACTTGCGCGACGCAGGGAAAAGGCCGATAACTGACCTGTCATGGCTGTCATGACGGTACACTTTGTGGGAGCCTAAATCACCGAGAGTAATCTCAGGGACATATCGAGAGAGGTCCCATTCCATCTTCCGAGGGACGGACATGTGCTGGAAGTAGGACAGCGGGAACATCCTCTCCATGTTCGGAAGAAAGAATCTTCCACCCCTTATTTGACGGAGCCATTTGTAAGTCCCGTCATATACGCGATAGCCGCCATCGTGGATACGATCTCCGAAGAAGAAGGCAGGCTTCTCCAGTTTGATGCCAGCATCCGTTGCAAATGCTGCATCAGTCATGAGCACCCGAAGAGTCCTCATGTCAATATTTGAGAGCCTCTCCCACGAGCCTGCGACTTGTCAGCTGTCACAGGAACAGTCCTTTGTAACACAAAGGTCAAGTCCCGGTCAGCACCCCCTACATGTCCAAAGTGGCGCTTCTTGGCGAGTGAAGTAGCAGGGCGTGGCGCTGCAAAAAGAAAAGGACACTTAGTTAGATACTCTATCAAAAGCATAGAAAAAATGCTAAGTGTTCATAATCCGAACGCAGAAGAGACACTGGACGCAGGAATTATCAAATCCGCGTCCAGACCTGCGCATCCACGCAGAAGAGACACTGGACGCAGGAATTATCAAATCCGCGTCCAGACCTGCGCATCCACGCAGAAGAGACACTGGACGCAGGAATTATCAAATCCGCGTCCAGACCTGCGCATCCACGCAGAAGAGGCACTGGACGCAGGAATTATCAAATCCGCGTCCAGACCTACGGGATCGGCGTCTCCACAACATTCTCCTTGATGTCACTTCTGGGGTGCGAAAAGAAGGGAGTTATCCACCTTAACCCTTCCACCACCATAATCGCCAGAAGTTAAGGAGGGTAACTCCTTCCTTTCACATCCCCAGATGTCAAAGTGCTTGGACTCGGGTGCCAGATTCATCGAAATCAACAGCTGATGAAACAGAACACAAGGATCAAATCCGCGTTCTGTAAACTAAGTCCGCGTCTGAACCCTTCACAAATAGAAAATATTCTAAGTGAAGAATCTGAAGCGCAGGACTCAAGGGCGCGAGGGTCCAAACCCGCGCCTCGGTTATCAACCCAAAGACTGCGTCTGGGAATCAAACACGATTTAAAATTCGCGTGTTAAGGGTTCTTAAAAGTTCTTTGAACTTTCTTTAATGGCGAAACTTCCTCCTAAAAGGCCTTTACCTTGGAGACCTGGGAGAACGACGTCCTGTGCAGAGGAGGAGCTGCCCCTCTGGGCCTCGGCAATGGTCGCCTTGGAGGACGACGCGGTCGGCTTGGCCTTGGGTGCCATTGGTGATCAGAGGTCAATGAAGAAGATGAGCAGTAATGGAGAAGAAGAACTCTCTTAAATCTCTGAGTAAGCGCGTTCGGAGAAGAAGACAAATCTCTCTAACTGTGGCCTTTTATAGGCACAAAGATTCGCGAAGATACGCGGCGTCTGGCCCGATAGACGCTGCAGCGAGTCGCCACATGACGCGTGTAACCAGATCATTGCTGAACAGAGAAGATCATGCGTCGTGACCCCGCCGCGAGTCATCATTCGACACGTGGAGCAGTTCATTTAATGAACCGGGAAATCCGCGCGCCTAACGGAGAAAACCTCTCCGGTTCCCCAGGCCAGCTGGCGGCGTAATCATGACATGGCACAGATTCGCGCCCAAAGAACGCGCCTCTCCGATGGACATGCCCCGTCAGCATCACCATAAATGCACCCAGAAAGTCGCGTTGTGTCCAGAAAATCGCGTCTGCATCCAAAAGACGCGTCTCTCCAAAATTCGCGTCCTCCCAAGCAGGCTAAACATCGCGTCTACCTCATGGAATATTAGTCGCGTTCCTATCACCAAAAAGACGCACCCCATGGCAGTCGCGTCTTTAAGGCAGTCTCTGCTTTTCAAAAAAGAACCTGCGTTCGACTTCTGCAAATCAGTTCAACAGTACACTGGCACAAGCAGAAGGCCAACCACTCCTGGTCAAAAGCGCACTCGTGACAGACTAAAAGCAATCGGGGAGGTTTAGACTGTGTATCTAGACACTCAACATGATCAACTCTGGGGCTTCAAAGAGTTCAACAGTACACTCACGAAGACCAACTCCAGATAAGATTAAACCCGGAGCATCAATAGTCTAGTCACGAAGGCGAACTCAGCTAGAGTCCAAAGTATTTCGAAATCCGTCCCAGTTAACTGCGGAATATCGAAAACTTTGGAGGGGTCCTGTAGGCTGTCTAAAAATCACCAAGACAAGCCACCAAAACGCAGAGATCCAAGATCCAGGCGCAAGGTTAAATGTGACAATCAAGACGCGAGAGATAACCCGCGTCTCAGCATCAAGGCGCGTTGGCTCAACGCCCGCGTCTCAGCATCAAGGCGCGTTGGCTCAACGCCCGCGTCTCAGCATCAAGGCGCGTTGGCTCAACGCCCGCGTCTCAGCAACAAGGTGCCCCCACTTGGTTGTAACCACCCCGATTATGGCGCCATCCACCGCCCATGTAGCGGGGAAGTTGGCCCTCATCGTGGAGCACTTTTAGGGGGCACGATCACCCCCTAAAAGCCCTATAAATAGTCCCGTCACTATTGAAGAGGGGGAGATCATCAACAGAGGGGACACACACAGAGAGATTCGAGAAGAGGAAAAAAGAGGGAGAGATCATCAACAGAGAGAGAGAGCTCGACTCTTCAAGCCAGCTTGCTGCGTACAAGTTGCTCTTCGCCTACCTTCTCTTTTAGAGTTTTTGGTGGACGGGGCTGAGTTACTCCCTCTACCTGCCAAGGAGAAGATCCCTCGACGGTCCAGAACGGTCATCTGGTCACGGAGAACAAGATTCACTCTCCACGCCACCGAAGAACCCAGCACTAAACAAAGGGGGAATTCAAGATTCAATATTCTCCCTCCCTTGTAACCGGAAGATTAAGCCGGCTGTAATTTTTCATCTGATTCAAGGAAATTTTACTCCAGCCCCCTTTTCCGTGTCAAACAAGGTGGTGGTGGAATGGGTTATTTGGTGGAAAAGAAGAGGAAGAAGAAGGTGGTGGAGGTGGTGTTGTGGTTGTTGTGTTGTTGGAATGGAGGAGTAGATGGAGGAGAAAGAGGTGGTGGAATTTGGGGTGGAAATGGTGGAGATGGTGAGTGGAAAAGATGGGAGTGTGGCTGGCCAAAGGAGGGCCATGGCTGCTGGTGCGTTCTCTGTTGGAACCAAGGAAGAAGAAAGAAAAAGAAATGAAGAGAAGGAGAAAAAAGGGGGGTGGTTATATATATAAAGGGAAATATTATATTATTATGCCACCACACAAAACCCCAAAATGAGACCTGCGTCTCACCAAAAGAATGGCTGCTTCCAGGCCAAAAGATTGGAGATTAAAAGCCGCGTCCATGAGGGGAAAACGCGAGATCGCTTTTTAACAGAAAGGACAAAAAGTATGGTGATAAGACTTAAAGTTGATCTGAAATGCATTAAATGCAGTAAGGAGAGGATCTCTACATTAAAAGCTGAATCCGAGTTGGTGAAACTCGCGTTTAGCAAGGAGAGAGAAAAATGGAAAAAGAGTAAAATATCTGGATAAAATTCCGGTATCTGGGAAAACACCGAAAACTTAAGAAAAGCCCGAAAAATAAAGTAACTCGGAAAGCTTTTCAAATTCTCAAAAATAATAAATATTATATAAAGATTTTTAGTGAAATCGGTTTTCAGAAATTCAATCTCATTTTCAAGATAAAAATCTTGAAGTCAAACGTTGACACCGGTCTACACCGGGTCGGCCGGATTTGATAAATTCTGAAAAATCCCAGAAAAAGTATTTAGATAGAAAATATGATTTTAAGAAGTTATGTGAAAGCCGTTTCTTAAAATTCAACTCCGTTTGTAATTAAAAAATCTGGGAATCGGTCAGCGGCACAGGTCGACATGAAGATTTTCAATTTAATTCAGGAAAATTTCAGAAAATCATAGAAAATCTAATATATTGGAAAATGATGTTTAAAACTGAAATCGGTCAAATCTAAATACCAGAAAGACCAAATCAAGTAATACCCTTGGATCGGGTCCTCGGTTCAGACAAGGGCTGACTCCGAGTCCGTGAATCCGGATCCAAGACAAAACGATCATATAAATAATTCATAATACAAAACAAATACAGGCATTAAATCAAAAAATACGATCGAAAAATCTGAATACGCAACTAATACGTATTTCGGGAGCAGGGTGTTACATTTATATATGAAACTGCGACCACGATCGCTGTCATGTCATAAATAGTTTGATCATTTTGCATTCAATAAAGTTAAAACAGCGACCATGGTCGCAGTCCAAAATTAAACTATATAAACAGATGATACTAAGAACATGATCACAAATCTCTCAAATCAGCATATTTCACTATATATCACAAATTAGAAAACTGCGACTGCTGTCGTTAAGCACTGTGACCATAGTCGCAGTCCTTGATCACATGCAATATGTAAAAAAAAATTTCATAGTTTATAGGCGGCTTAGACAACAGTTACAGTGAAGAACAAATATATAAAATAATATGTAAACTGCGACTATAGTATCAGTCCTTAGTCACCGTTATTACATTTAACGTAGTAAAAAAAATTATCCAAAACATGCTGTAGTTAAGCACTGCGACCATAATCGCAGTCCCTCTTCGCATGCAATATGTAAAAAAATAATTTCATAGTTTATAGGTGGCTGAGACAACAGTCACAGTGAAGAACAAATATATAAATCATACGTAAACTGCGACTATATTAACAGTTCTTAGTCACCGTTATTACATTTAACCTAGCCAAAAAATAATTCACGACATGCTGTCATTAAGCACTGTGACCATAGTCGTTGTCCTTATTCGCATGGAATATGTAAAAAATAATAAATAATTTATACGTTACATGCTAATAAGTAAACTGCGATTATGTTCACAATCAGTAAAATTCTTACAGATCATGTCATAAAAATCTACAAATTAAATAATTATAGACTGCAACAAAGGGCGCTTTTAAAACTATTGAGAAATTATTTTATTGACCACTACGAGCTTAGGCACATTCCTAAAATATAAAATCTGTGTAAAAAAAATTTAATAAAGAAGCATTCAATTTGTTTCGTGATTTGATGAAGTTATACTTGAAGAGACATGATTCATATTCAGTTGGTCGCAGTTATAAAAGATAATGGTGACAATATTGACTAACGTCAAATAATAAAAAAATAATAAACTGTACAGATCTACTGTCTTTACTGCAAGGGTATTTAGTAATTTCAACTGTTTCAATAGGCGGGCCGTCCTTCTAATGTGGCTAATAATGTGCCACGTCACCGCAGGCTGAGAGGGACTCTCAGCCGTCGGCTGGTACAGTAACCCCATATATATATACATATGTGGTATATATATACATATGTGGGTTACTGTACCTCAGCCGACGGCTGAGAGAGTTTCTCAGCCGCAGTGACGTGACTGAATATATACCACATATAGGTCGCAAGAGTGTAGGCGCCAAAAAAAATTAAAAAATTTCGCCTAAACAATCGTGAATCAAATTGACAAAAATACCCCTTTTTTACTTCTAAACTGGCATAAACTCATCCACAAACAAAATTTACCTAAAGAATTTTCAGTTGAATATATCTACAGTTATAAAATTTGTAATTCTACTACATTGAAAATATAATAGAAAAAAATTTGGATCAAGATAATATGAAATAAACAGCAGCATTGAAAAGTAAAAAAACATGTTTGAAATATAAAAAAAACATGATATCCTTCAGCACTCCGACGACAGACGCTGTCTTTTTTCACATGCCTTCTGTAACAGAAGTCTCACCGTTTTACAATCTCCGCGATCATAATCGCAGTCATAGTATAATAAAACTTTCGAACACTGCGACCATGATCGCAGACATAATATAATATAACTTTTAATTTTATATGACGACAGCGACACTAGTCACAGTCATAGTATAACAAAACTTTCTATCACTACGACCATGGTCGCAGACTTAATATAATATAACCTTCAATTTTATATCACGTCTGCAACCCTCGCATTCCTTATTCGCATATAAATAACAGACGAAACATGCTATCGTCCAGCACTGCGACCTCCTTCAGCACTGCGATCAAAGTCGCAATCTTTTTTCGCATGCCTTATGTAACAGATTTTTTATAATTTTACAAAGTAGATTAGCCATGCAACCCTGAGATCAGTTCGCGTATATCACATCTTATAAAATACTATATTAATTACACTGAATTAAATGAAGTAATTAATATTTTATCTACCGTGATACAATAACAGTCTCGAAAAAAGAGATGCACTAATATTAATCTCGATAAAGGAAGATGTGCACCATACGTAATCTAAAGATATATGAAAAATATTTTATAAAAAGTTAATTTGTACTTCACGTAGTAAAACTCTGGACAAAAAGGAACTCTTCGGATTCTCCCGCCATAACTCTTCAATTAAATATTTAATTTTTTTTACCACTTCTTCCAATACTCAACCGTCACCTATAACAATTATTATTACTATTCATGTTCTTTCACATTATTGACCTTTATATAGTGCTTGTAACTAATACATTATCTCATATCTAAAAACTATATTTTTACTCTTCCTTTCAATTTGATTTCAAAAACTTTCAGAAAACAATTCATTCTTGAATCATGTCTTCCCCATCTCTTCCTCTGAACACTCAGATTTCAACTTCAATCATTCCCCCACCGGTCCTCTTCTTCAGGGTATTCTAGTGAATCTGATACCAGTCTGGACTTCACTCCTTTTGACTATCTCACTACATCAAATAATATTTTAACTGATCCTCCTCTTCATGAGGATGATGAAGTTTTCATGTGGGTTAGTAAGGAGGAAATTATTCCTCTGCCACTTGGCAGAGACATGCTTGATGAAAGCATGTCCTCTGATGCTGGAGGCTCGCTTCTCGCAACGGATCGACGAAGAGCTTAATAGAGACGATCTATTCTGGGAGTTTATCGATGAACCAAAAAAACCTCAAAAACAGGAAGATGATGAGTAAATAAGTTGATGAACAGGAGGACGAGGAGAATGAAGACGACGAATTTGCTTATGATGGTGATGACGACGAGGATTACGATTTCCTGATCTTCTGATATTCAATGTTATTTTGTCTTCCTGTTAACAGCTTTTAATGCTCTTTTTGTAAGGTCTCTTTCTGACCATATTTTGTTATAAATAAAATTTATTTCTATCTGTAAAATAATCTTTCATATTTTTAAAATACATATAAAGTATGACGTATAGTTATTATTTATGCATCCCTATCTGCGATAATGTCTCAGTACTTCTTATAATAATTACATATGAAACTGCGACACGGTCGCTGTCCAGTCATAAACAGTTTGATCATTTTGCATTCAATAAAGTTATAAACAGCTACCTGGTCCGCAGTCCAAAATTAAACTATATAAACAGATAATACTGCGAATATGATCGCAATCCTCTCAAATCAGTATATTTCACTATATATTTCACTGTATATCACAAATTAGAAAACTGCGACTGCTGTTCTTAAACACTGCGACCATAGTCGCAGTCCTACTTCGCATGCAATAAGTAAAAAAAATTCGTAGTTTATAGGCGCTTAGACAACAGTTACAGTGAAGAGCAAATATATAAAACCATACGTAAACTGCGACTATATTATCAGTCCTTAGTCACCGTTATTATATTTAATTTAGCAAAAAAAATCATTCAAAAAAATGCTGTCGTGAGTACTGCGACCATAGTCGCAGTCCTTGATCACATGCTATATGTAAAAAATAATTTAATAGTTCATAGGCGGCTCAGACACAGTCACAGTGAAGAACAAATATAAAAATAATACGTAAACTGCGATATACTATCAGTTATTAGTCACCGTTATTACATTTAACGAAGCAAAAAAAAACGTTCACGACTTGCTCTCGTTAAGCACTGCGATCATAGTCGCAGTCCTTATCCGATTCAATATGTAAAAAAAAATAATAATTTATACATTACATTCGAAAAAAAGTAAACTGCGACTATATTAAAAATCAGTAAATTTCAAATCAGATAACAAAAATTAATAAAGAAAGCATTCAAATTAGTTTCGTGATTGATAAAAATTGGTGGCAGTTTGGCCGCAATTATAAAAGATAATTGTGACAATATTGACTAACGTCAGAAATATAAAAAAAATAATAAACTATACAGATCCACTGTCTTTTACCGCATAGGTATTTAGTAATTTCAACTGTTTCAATAGACGGGGCGTCCTTTCTAGTATGGCTAATAATGTGCCACATCACTGCAGGCTGAGAGGGTCTCTCAGCCGTCGGCTGATATACATTTCTCTCTCTCTCTCTCTCTCTCTCTCTATCTCTCTCTCTCTCTCTATATATAATATATATATATATATATATATATTATATATATATATATATATATATATAACAATTAAATAGTTAACTAAAATATTTATATTTTATATTCGTTGATAAATGAAACATTTCTAATTAAAAGAGATAAAAAAAACAAAATAATAATTTTTAAACGTCATATTAACTTCTACTACCACTACTAAATTTGATTTACCATTATAATATTTCACTTACGCTATTTGATCAAAATCTAACATGTAACCGAAATCGACATGAACCCTTATGAGCATCGTGTAGTAGCCTAGTTTAACTTGTTTTATACCCGAACCTGAAACTTGATGGGTTATAAAAATCTGGCCTCGCTAAATCCGCGACCCAATCGGATGCCTCATCGGCTTGATTTGGGAAAAAATTAAAACATATTGTCTCTTGGAGTTTGGGTATTGACTCAACCGATGCCAGTTTGCATGAGGCATACCTTTATAGTTGCATGTTGTTGGGTCGGTCAGATGTGTAAGTTATTGTCCGAGGCATGCGCCCGAAAAGTAGTTCTCTATTTTTTTTTTTTTTTTTTGCTTTTCTGTATTAATAGATTTGAATCTGAAACTTTTCATAACCTCTCTCACCTCTTCAAAGTGAGCCAGGCCTCAGTGGCTGCGTGCTCATGTAATTTAATGGGCTCCAAGAGGGGATTAATTCTCTTCTAGACGGGTTAATAGATGTTGGGAAAATAAAGATAAATAGATCTATAGCTACTTTTAATTGAAAATTATCAGTCAAAATTAAAATATCAAAATCAGAGTAAGTTAAAAGGAGAGTAAAAGACTTAGCATGATGATTGAGGTGTGATATGCACTGTTCCGAGAATAAATTGTCCCCCTCTTGTGCAGGAATTTGCTGCAATGATTCCGAAAATACAATGACCCTGGTCAGGCGACCTCCTTCTCGTCGGCACGGACTTCAAAAAGTCTCTGTGAATTCTTCTAAAACTTCGGGGAACCAACAGTATCAAAACTTAAAATAGAAGAAATATTAGAAGATGAGAAAGAGAGAGGGAGAAAGTTGTAACGATCACTCGATGTATATTCTGCACTTTGCACAGGATGATATTATAGAGTCATCATTTGATTCTACGCAATAAAAAATGTGTATTACATCATCATAATTAGATTCGATTAGTTAGCTGGAGATCCGTTTAATCCGCTATAGATTCGTTTAATTAGCTGTTGATTGATTAATCACATTTAAAATTCGTTGGCGATTGATTGCTGGCGTTACATGTGTCATTCCGAATTGCCTCTGTGAAACCGAGCTCCAAGACCAAGCTGTCATTTCTTGAGACCAAGTTGTCACTCTAAGTCGCCTCTGCGAAACCGAGTTCCCAGGCCAAGCTATCATTTTTTGGTACTAAGTTGTCACTCTGAGTCCTCATGTCCTCCGAGTTCGCTTCGACCAAGATGTCACCCGAAGCCGCCCTTCCCCTTCGAGTTTGAGGCCACACTCCACTCAGAGTTTTGTTTCACCTAGAAAAATTCCCAACTCAAAAGAATCAGAACAAGATCCAAATGAAGCAGGTTAGAAACCCAATGGACAGAGTTTCATTTGTGTCCGCAGGTTGTGGGGGCATATCCCAAACCTGAACCCAGCCCGAGCTGGCCTGGTTCAGTGAGGCGCTCGTGTGGGAGTGTAGTATAACCCATGCGAACTTTGTTGGAGGAGAGAGTACAGTAGAGGAGGTGAATTCATGCCAGGTGCTGTTGAAGATTGCCAAGGAGTCTACGACGAAAGGCAAAGGAACAGCGGGCAGGAAAAAGTAGCAGCAGCAGAAAAAGACAGAGGTCGGTCGACCGGCCCGGTCGACCGACGTGCACAGGATTTGAGCGGTCGACTGGCCCGATCGACCGCAACACTCTATCTGCAAAAGACAGAGCTCTCGGGTTTGCGCGGTCGACCGGCCCAGTCGACCGGAAGCCTGTGACTGACAAACCCCAACTCTCGGGTTTTTCGGTCGACCGGCCCGGTCGACCGGTATTGGAGAATTGGGAGGTCGGTCGACCGTCCCGGTCGACCGACATGCGGGTTCTGGGTTTATTTCTGCTGATCCGTTGTATGAGATATTAAGCCTAAAGGATTTCTAGGGTTTAGAATCTCTGCGAAAATTGTATCAGCTCTGAGTACTCTTACATTCAAAGAGACTTAGAGTTATTGTAATCATCTTCCATATAGAAAACTCTCTCCATAGATTGCCCCGAGGACGTAGGCATTGAGGCCGAACCTCGTTAGATCTGTTGTTTGCGATTGGGTGACTCTCTTCTTGGTTGTGATTGATTTCATTGTGCTAGGAGATCTGAGGATTCTCTGTTGGTTTGTTGTTGTGATTTGTCTGCGCGCACAACAAGTGGTATCAGAGCTCCAGGTTACGCTTGGGATTCTGAGGATTCGAAGAGCTCCAGATCTGATCAGGTGGAGATCGTGTGTCGATCTCAGGTCAGAGGTATTGGTGTTCGAGGAGATCGTGTGTCGATCTCAGGAGAACGCAAGGAGGGCTTGTTGAATCAGTGTTTGGAGTAGATCCGGTGAGAAACTCGATCTAGGGTTTCGAGAGGCAGGTAAAAATCTCATTTTATCTGAGTAGAGATCTATCTTCAATTTGGTTATTCTTCCGCATAAATAGAGAATCAAAGGTAGATCTCAATGGCAGAAGAAACTACTTCCGTTAAAACAATGAATCACTCAAGGATCGAAGTTGTCAAGTTCAATGGAACTAATAATTTCGGGATGTGGAGGTGTGAGGTCATGGATGCATTGAATGCACAGAACCTCGAGGACACGGTCCTATTAGAGAGGAAGAAGACCACTACCACTGATGAAGAGTGGGCGAAGATGAACAGGTCGGCATGTGGGTTGATACGTTCATGCTTGTCACAAGACATCAAATATCTTGTACAACATGAGACGTCAGCTAAGAAACTGTGGAATACTCTTGAGAAGAAGTACCTGACAAAGAGTGTGGAGTCTAGGTTGCAGCTGAAGAGTAAACTGTATCAGTTCAGGATGCAGAAGGGAAGCACAGTAAACGAGCACATCAACCGATATACGAAGCTTCTTACAGACTTGCTGAATGTGGATGTCACTGTAAGTGAGGAAGACAAGTCAGTCATTCTCCTGAACTCACTCCCACCGGAGGAGTATGAGACATTCACTATGACATTCATAAATGGAAGGCAAACCTTAGTTTATGATGAAATATCGTCTGCACTGATGAGTTATGAGACAAGGAAGAATGAGAGACATTCTGGTCAGTCAGGTTCATCAGCGGAGGCTTTGGAAGTAAGAGGCAGGAGTTCATCAAGAAAAGGCAAGGAGATGAGAGGAAGATCAAAGTCTAGGTCGGACTTCAGGGATCTTAAGAAAAATCAGTGCATGCACTGCAAAGAAATTGGGCACTGGAAGGTTGACTGTCCAAAGTACAAGGGAAGAAGAAGGAATCAAAGTCTGAGGCAAATCTGGCAAGGGTGACAAGGCTACAAGCGGTAAATCACAGGCAGATGGAGCAGATTCAGATTCTTCAGAGTTCTCTTTTTCAGTGACTACTCCTGTTGTAGGTTACTCGGTGGATAAAGAGTGGATCCTGACACAGGTGCTACATATCATGTATGCCCTAATCGAGATTGGTTTACCAGTCTTGAGAAGTTGGAGGGGTGTTCGGTCGTCATGGGCGACGATCATCCGTGCATCATGGAGGGTGTAGGCACTATTCCGATCAGGATGTTTGACGGGATGGTGAGGAGCTGAAAGAAGTGAGATATGTACCCCAGCTGAAGAGGAACTTGATCTCAGTAGGTGCTTTGGAATCATTGGGCCTAGGAGTGTCTATTAAGGAGGGAGTCCTTAAAATGACAAAGGGTTCAATGGTAGTGTTGAAGGCTGATCGTCGGAATAACCTGTATTACTTGAAGGGTAGTACAGTGACAGGACAGGTGGCAGCTTCTATCAGTCAGAAGGAAGATCTAACCCGGCTATGGCACATGAGGCTGGGACATGCAGGGGAGAAATCGATGCAAGCTCTTGTCAGGAAAGGGCTGCTGAAGGGTGCAGAGACCTGCAAGTTGGATCTATGTGAACATTGCGTCATCGGCAAGAAGACGAAGGTGAAGTTTGGCACAGCTTCACACTGCACCGAAGGTGTTCTTGACTATGTTCACACGGATGTATGGGGACCTTCCAAGACTGCATCAATTGGAGGTAACCACTATTTTGTGTCGTTCATTGATGACTATTCTAGGCGATGTTGGGTGTACACCATGCGACACAAAAGTGAAGTCCTAGAAGTGTTTGTGAAGTGGAAGGCTAATCAGGAGAGAAGCACGGGAAGGAAGGTCAAGGTCCTTCGTTCTGACAACGGAGGAGAGTATAAATCAGATCCTTTCCTACAGCTATGTCTAGATGAGGGCATAGAGAGACACTTCACAGTAAGGGAACTCCGCAACAGAATGGGGTGGCTGAAAGAATAACCGGACTTTGCTAGAGAAGGTTCGGTGCATGTTGTCAAATGCAGGATTGCCAAAGAAGTTTGGGCTGAAGCTTTGGTGTATGCATGCCATCTTGTGACAGGTTGTCGTCGTCTGCAATAGGGGGGAAGACTCCTCTTGAAGCTTGGTCAGGAAAAGCTGCTATGGACTATGATTTGCTACGGGTCTTCGGATGTCCAGCCTACTACCATGTCAAAGAGACAAGTTGGATCCAAGAGCAAAGAAAGGGGTGTTTGTTGGCTTCAAGCGAGGAACTAAGGGGTTCAAGATTTGGGACCAACAGGACAACAAGTTCATAATCAGCAGGGATGTCACATTTGATGAAGCCTCGATGATGAAGCCTACGGTCTCTCAGCAGGTGGAGACCAACAAGACCAAGGAGCTATTGGAGCAGGTGGAGAGTGATGCAAATCCACCATCTCTAGAGGAATCAGTGTCAGTGAAGATCATACCTGAGGTGACACAGGGAGGTGATCAAGTTGCAGAAGAAGATGCTGAAGTTGTTGAAGAGGATCAGGAGCAGGTCATGGGTACTGTTCCAGATACTACTGCAGTGGAAGACCACGGAGGAATACTAGGAGACCAGGCTGGCTCACCACCGATATGGTTGTTTCATATGCACTTCCAGTTGTTGAAGAGGCTATTCCATCTACTTTCAGGAAGCTGAGATTAGTTCAGAAGCTGAGTTATGGAAAGGGGCCATGAATGAAGGATGCAATCTCTTTATAAGAACAACACATGAGAACTGACCAAGTTGCCCAAGGGGAAGAAGGCCATAGGGTGCAAGTGGGTATTTGCTAAGAAGCAGGGATCACTCCAAGAAGATAAAGTGCGCTACAAGGCAAGGCTGGTGGCTAAAGGCTACGCACAGAGAGAAGGAATCGACTACAACGAGGTGTTCTCCCCGGTAGTGAAGCACTCGTCTATTCGGATTCTATTGGATTTGGTGGCGCAGAATGTTGGACCTTGACCAACTTGATGTGAAGACCGCCTTTCTCCACGCGATCTTGAGGAGGAGATCTATATGAATCAGCCCACAGGTTACAAAGCTGCAGGGAAAGGAAGAGTTGGTATGTAAGCTGAAGAAATCGCTGTACGGTTTGAAGCAGTCTCCTAGACAGTGGTACAAGCGATTTGACAGCTTCATCAGGAAGAAGAAGTACACACGAAGCCACTTCGACCCATGTGTGTACTACAACAAGTACCATCAGGGAGTATATCTATCTACTTCTCTATGTAGATGATATGCTGATTGCTTCTAGGTCCAGATCTGCTATTGATTCTCTAAAGAAGACGTTATCGTCTGAGTTCGAGATGAAGGACCTGGGGAAGCAAGAAAAGTATTGGGCATGGAGATCACAAGGGACAGGGATGCTGGCAGGATAAGCTTGACTCAGAAGGCTATCTGGAGAAGGTACTGCAGAGGTTTAATATCGGGAAAGATACTAAGACTGTTAGTACACCAATGGCGCCGCACTTCAAGTTGTCAGCGAAGATGTCTCCAAGGAGTGTTCAAGAGCGTGAGCATATGTCTCATGTTCCATATGCCAATGCAGTGGGTAGCTTGATGTATGCAATGGGTGTGTACGAGGCCAGATATTTCACAGGCAGTCTCCATGGTGAGTCGATACAAGCATGATCCTGGACAGAGTCATTGGGAAGCTGTGAAATGGATTCTGAGGTACATCAAGGGAACTGTTGATGTAGGCTGGTATTCGAGAAGGACAACACCGGAAAGCAGGAATGCATAGGTTATGTGGATTCAGACTATGCAGGTGATCTTGACAAACGCCGGTCGACGACGGGATATGTCTTCACATTCTCGCAGGCACCGGTGAGTTGGCGCTCCACACTTCAGTCTACAGTTGCGTTGTCGACCACAGAGGCTGAATATATGGCTTTGACAGAGGCCATGAAGGAGGCAATCTGGCTTCAGGGATTACTTGATGATCTGGCGTGGAACATGATATTTTGAAGATAAACTGTGATAGCATGAGTGCCATCTACTTGGCAAGGAACCAGGTCTATCATGCAAGGACGAAGCATATTGATGTCAGGTATCACTTTGTACGGGAGATTCTAGAAGAAGGTGACATTGACTTGTTGAAAGTTCACACTTCGGAGAATCCGGCCGATATGCTAACAAAGGTGGTGTCGGGGTGAAGTTTGCACACTGCAAAGACTTGCTCCATGTCCTTCGGTGAAATGAGCTTGCTGAAGCTTATTTGGGTGAACTACGGACGGCTTGATCCCTTGGGCAAGGGGTACGTAGGCAACCGGGTTGGTGCAGCCGCTATCGAGTCGGAATTCGGCTCAGATTTGGAAATCTTCACCGAGGTGGAGAATTGTTGGAGGAGAGAGTACAGTAGAGGAGGTGAATTCATGCCAGGTGCTGTTGAAGATTGCCAAGGAGTCTACGACGAAAGGCAAAGGAACAGCGGGCAGGAAAAAAGTAGCAGCAGCAAAAGACAGAGGTCGGTCGACCGCCCGGTCGCCGACGTGCACAGGATTGAGCGGTCGACCGGCCCGGTCGACCGCAACACTCTATCTGCAAAAGACAGAGCTCTCGGGTTGCGCGGTCGACCGGCCCAGTCGACCGGAAGCCTGTGACTGACAAACCCAACTCTCGGGTTTTTCGGTCGACCGGCCCGGTCGACCGTATTGGAGAATTGGGAGGTCGTTCGACCGCCCGGTCCACGACCGACATGCGGGTTCTGGTTTATTTCTGCTGATCCGTTGTATGAGGTATTTAAGCCTAAAGGATTTTTAGGGTTTAGAATCTCTGCGAAAATTGTATCAGCTCTGAGTACTCTTGCATTCAAAGAGACTTAGAGTCATTGTAATCATCTTCCATATAGAAAACTCTCTCCATAGATGCCCCGAGGACGTAGGCATTGAGGCCGAACCTCGTAGATCTGTTGTTTGCGATTGGGTGACTCTCTTCTTGGTTGTGATTGATTTCATTGTGCTAGGAGATCTGAGGATTCTCTGTTGGTTTGTT